>JAVLVB010000580.1:2583066-2616971 GCA_032876305.1 Orestias chungarensis | reverse complement strand
TATATATATATATATATATATATATATATATATATATATATATATATATATATATAAAATTTGTTTTTATTTATTAATTCATTTTCCTGAGTTTTAGATTAGTCTCTGTATTTTCTTTATGTGGTGTTTTGAGAAGAAGCACCTTTAACTGTAGACTTATAAATGGGAAGTTTTAGGCTGATGTGAAAATAATGCGTTTCCTTTAAGAACTGATACTGTTGTGTTACACTCAAAGTGTATTGAAACTGTTCAACGGGAAAAATTTGTTGGAAATATGAAAACAAAATGGGACGTCTAATACTTTTTTAGCAGCTAGTCTGTGTTTGAACAGTTTCTGTTTTTTTCAGCCTTTCTTGATGAGTCCTTGTCATGGACCCTTTTATTACACAAGGTTCTTCCATTAGTTTTTAGAGGGATTGTGATCCTTGCTATTTATTGGCCACTGAGTTAATTTTCTTAAATTTTTTTCATAAAGTTTAGCTGCTCGATGAAAAGCTGCATTATTAGCCTATAAATACTCCCTTATCGTAAAATCTTCTTTGATTAATCGAACTAAAAGTTACGGAGAAATGTACAATGCCACTGATTGCCATCTCAACCCTGTATTAACCGGAGGCATATCATTATTATTTTTATTATTATTTTAAATTTAAATGTTTTATGTATGCAGAAAAAAAACTAAATCTTTAAAATCAGCTCCTTGCCAATTGGATGTTGATTAATATCAAAACATTCCCTTTGTCAGACTTCATCATTGCCTGCCAATTTTTAGCCCATTGTAACCTTTTTATCTTTTGCTAGCCACTTAATGAGAGCTATGTTTTGTTTATCTAAAGAAAAAAAAATAGGAATATTATAAAGAGATCAATGTGAGACTATGATTGTGTTTATTCTGTGATTAAAACTAAGTAAAATTACAATACAGAAATATAGCAAGTAAAAGCCATCCTCGTCACTATCTCAACAATTTAACCCCAGCTATTTGCAGGGATTATAGGTCTTTTACCTGCCTAGGATTAAATAGTTAAAACACCAAGTATACCTCATACACATTGATACAAACAGTGGAATCCCTTTTAAAAAAGTCACAGTCTACATTTTCAACATCTACAGACTTGCCTAAACAAGTCCGGATTTAAATGTTAAACCAATCAACTCTAAGAAAAATGAATGCCACTCTTGGATTGGCTGCTTGCAAACACCAGCCCATAGCATATGAAGCAGCCAAATGTTTTCCTAAACTGCATTTCCTTTTATATATTTTAGACAAAATTCTGTGAGTGTATCATTTTCTTCCTCTCTCATTACAGCTGATTCTCATAAATCAGCTTTTACTTCTGTTATTGTTCATTTCAATCCCATATTTACTGTTTACTGTTTACAGTTTCTTTCATGTCCTGAGAAAGACTGGCAAGCTATTCAGGAGTTACTGTGACTCTCGCAATTTAACTTGGCACCAATTTATGATTATATTATTAAAAGTATAAAACAAGGGTAGCAGATACATTGATGATACATGGAAAGGATGGATTTGCCACTGATACCTGTTTGCTTTTCCCTTAGAATTACATTGTTTTGTTTCAATGTTTGCCACAAGCATTTCTGGACTCCAATTATTTTTATTTTATATTCATTTGTTTCTCCTCTAATGTTTGTTTGGGCACTTTGGCACACCATAACAAAAGCCGAATGAACAATTTGATTTGCATAGCCTGAAAGAGAAGGATTTCACAGAGAAACATGTAAAGTCTTTCATCACAGTTCAAACATTTTAAAGTCCGTTCAGCAGTGAACCTCAAACTACTTTAATGTTTTCACAATTGCTCAGATCCCATCTGTTGCCATTCACATTGGTAATCCTACTGTATACCCAGTTTCAGCAGATCATTAGATCCTTTGTAGGTTGACAAATTATTGCTCTCTCAAAAAAACATTAGTTTAAAAAATATAATAAACATAAATAACTTCTAAAAACACGTGTTTCTCATTTCAGTGTGCCAGAATACATGAAACTCACTGAGTTTTACAAAATAGCAGCAATGAGTTTTTGGGATCTATGAAAAAGTTGTGCTTTAATGAAACAATGGACTTATCAAACAAATAAACATACATCATATACTTACCTACAAATAAATAAGGAAGCATTTATCTTTATGTTGATGCCTGCAAACAATCATCTTTACAAAGAAAAAAACCCAACGCATTTCAAAATGATTGCAGGACCTGAAACCCTTATAGTTCAAAAAGAAAAACAAAACAAAACAAAAGAAAAAGGTTTGACGGTTTGACTTTACTAAAAAGTTT
Organism: Orestias chungarensis; assembly: GCA_032876305.1. Lineage (NCBI taxonomy): Eukaryota > Metazoa > Chordata > Actinopteri > Cyprinodontiformes > Cyprinodontidae > Orestias > Orestias chungarensis. The sequence continues at coordinate 2,614,667 of JAVLVB010000580.1, read as the reverse complement.
GGGGTCAAACCAATTAGTTCCTTCTAGGAAAAATAAAGAATTTCAGGACTGGCACAAGCATCTTTTTATTTGTAAGAAACTCACCTTACATGCTTCTCCAAGTTATATTTCCAATACAGTACCCTAAATGACACATTCTGTTAATGTGTGTTCATTTGTTACTTAGTAATTATGAAATACTTAATTAAAAGACGAAGCACATTTTTTTTCTAATCAACGTAAATGTGGAGATGGAGTATTTGTAAGTAAAGCATGGTTGTTTGAGTTGACATTCTTTGTTGAATCTGCTTCTGCATACAGCTGGATTACTATGGATGATATTGCAGTTAGTGTTTTATCTGCCTCTAATATCTCAATCTAAATAGTGGATTTTAATACAAGTCCGTAAATGTAGTTTAACAGTTTTGTTGGGGAGTCAACAAACATTGAGCTGACTGGTAGAGCTCGCTTATGTTTTTTAAGTATTGTAAAAATAAACACTTTCACAGTTGTTTTACATACAGGTCATAATATTTTTAGGGCAGCAGTAAGTTGTGTGAAAGCATACAGAGTTGATAAATCACAGTTTGTCTGGCATGTGTGTCACATGTCTGAAGAGGTGGATGTCAGGGCATGGGTACAGCATGATCTAGTTCAAACAGTGGACCAAGCATTTATTTATATTTACATTAAGATGGAAAGAAGCATATTTTCATATTTTGTAAAGTCCAGTTCAAATTTTGGTCACATCTGCAAGGTATAAATAGTTTTAAAAGTCGTTGTCTGCTGAAAGTGTTTCAGTTTAGCACTGACATTTTTGCTTAGAAATAAGTCTAAGGGACCTTATAAGTCATAGTTGACAGAGGTGAAGGTACCCAAGAATAATCTGACATGAGTACACACACTGCCACTCCATCCACAAAGCTTCAACCCCCACAGAGAGAAATAAAACAATATATCTATGTCAGAAAGGCAGTGGGGAGCAGCTGGTGGTGTGTGTGCTAAATTTTATGGCAAAAAAAAAAACAATCAATAAAAAAAGCAAGAAAGACACGGCTGAGCTCTTGCGTTGCTGCTGTGCCTTGTTTTTTTTTGGGTTAGGGCTATCGCTTGAAATCTATTCGAGCATGTTAAATGCTTTTGTTTTTACACTCTGCCGTTTTCATTTGTTGGTCGGTTGCCATTAGCTGAAACAAAACAACCAAACAGGTGCCAGTCACATTATGTCTCATTACCCCACACTAAATTAAACTCTCCCTATGCCAATAGACTACCCATTTAAAGCAGATGGGAAATGAAAATAAAATGTTTGTAGACCTGAATGTTGAATGTTTGGTCTAATAATTACTTACAGTGTCCTCCAAGATTAATTAACACCCATAGTTGTTTATGGTATTGTACGTCAGTATTGCAAACAATTTGACATTAAGCAATATATTTCTTCTTTTACCAAAATCACACAATAATTGCACCCTCTATTCATTCTTTTGAAAAAAATCTACTCATAGCCGTTTTCGTTTTGTTTTTTTATTTTTTGTATCTCCTGCTCCAATGTTCTTCCAGCACATTAAGAGCATTCACAGTCATTCTGTCTTTTCTGACATTATTGATTTGTATTATCCTCCTTTTCTTTTTATTACACAAACACATGAATAAACTGATGTGGGTCACGATTGGCATTTTAAAAGTTGCAGCTTAATGTTTACTCAATTTGATTGATAGATGTTTTTTCTGTTAAACTGACATGCTATGAGTGTGTGACTTCTTGCATTGGTTGGACACATAAAAAATTAAAAACATTTCCTCTTTTTATTAGCAAGGCTCCTTATAAATGAATCTAGAATTATGGATGCACATTAATGTATGTCTTTAACAAATCAGCATCTTATGTCATGTTTTGATGTGTATGCTGGCTTTAATTGCTGGCACCAGTCATGAACCCACTGAAATATAAATACAAAATAAATTAAAAATTAAAATCAAATTAAAAGATTAAAAATCAATTATCAAGCACAATCATTAACATACAGTTAAACATATTAGCTCTATTAAAATATTTCATAAGCCAAGTCCTTTAAACAAATTAAGAGATAAGAAAATAGATGAGATATTCCTTTATTAGTTCCACAGTAGGACTAATAATGTAATGTTAAGTGCAGAGCTACATAATCACTGAAGTAAACCAGTTGTTAAATTACTTGTTTAATGACCAGCCTGTTTTTTTTTTATTATTGCTGAGTTAAAACATAAAATACAGCAGTTGGAGGAAATGGTGAGAATTTGACGGCTTTGTTTTCAGTTTGTATGAATGCACAAGGCAGATTCCACGAAAAGCAGGCCCGTCTTGCAAAATATGTTTTGATGAATTCTAGCCTTTTTTGCTATTTATAAGAAGTTAGTGACTCTGCGAAGTGTTCAAGTACATTTTTGTAATATTCCCAGGATTATTATACATTTAGGATCAATTTTTATTTTTTTATTCCTGATGCTAATCATTTATTCTGTTATGTATGTCCTAAAATTAAAACACATTAATGGCTAACATACAACTGAGTCGTTTACATTTGTATTTCTCCATTGTAGCCTTCAATTAAAGTCATTTGTTGCTCTAAGGTACACATACATGAGCAAACAAACAATTTCTCACTATTTTCTCAGGTATGACTTAGTTTCTTGTCTTACTTTTTGCTCCTAGTGAATTTTAAGATAAATAAATAAGAAAGTAATTGAACAAAGCTAAAATTCCAAAGAGAATTTGTGTTCTGAGCTTAGATAAAGATAGAGCTTAGAATAGAGCTTAGATGTCTTTGAACAGCAAATGTTTACTCTGGGACGTTATGTGAACTGAAATGTATATATGAAGCAGGGCAGAAAAACACAGATTGAAGCATTTAACTGAAATTAAAGCAGCCAATAAAGGCAATTGCCTCTTATGAAAATATGATAGCATAACAACAAGAAAAAGGAAAATTGAAGACTTTAACTGGGGAATAGCAGAGCGCTTGGTTGTCATGACTTAAGCAAACAGTTAGCACTTGGAGCTTATTTTCTAAATACCTGCTGTTAGTAAGGTGATGCCACAGTGACTGACTAGATAGGCATATGGAGGAGAGGTGCTAAATTAAAACAACTAAAAAAACTGCTGCTATGGGACAGTTGACTAAACATAGACCCAGGTATATCTTCCCACCACAGCAGTTTGCAAATCTGACTGTCAGAAAACAGTTGTGACCTCTTACAAAAAGTATCTATGACAACAATTAATTTATGTATTTTATTTAAGTCGTTACCAGAACTCCCATACCTACTGGTAGACTCGATGTATGTATTTTGTTTGCTATCTATAGCTGAGCCGCAAAATCCCAGAGCCTGTGTGTCGTAGATCTTACATAATTGGGTTGAATGTTATTTAGATTTACAATAAAGAGCCTTTTACCTTTACTACATCAGACTCACATCTGTTTTCCTTTCTCCATTTGTTATTAAAGGTCATGTTGAAGTGCTGCACACAAAGCTAATAGTTGAGACTGTTTAATTTATATTTTCAAAGCTGGAAAATGTGACAAAAATAAGGGTATTTGGGTAATTCTTATGATTATTGTTCAGCATTATTGCTGACTTTGCAATGAAGAGAATTTTCTGGGAACATAAACCTCTGTAGATTAGTCTGTAAACACTAACAAGTTGAAAATATATCTTCAGAAAAAGATCCATCTCATTCTATATAAGGACCACTTGAAGTATGTTTTCCACTTGAAGTATGTTTTCTCAAAGTACAAATACCATAACTGATTTGTAAGGCATAGATGCTGAGGCCACAGTGGCTTTGACTCTCCTGCCTTTTTTATACCTGCTAATTTTTGTTACTTCATTGGTGTTGTCCAACTCATTTTAATGTGCCTTTTGGTCCAACCACATCGATGGCAATAGTATTACACCCAATTCTGACACAGAAGAGCACTGTGAAAGTCATACAACTGATCCTAAAATGCTTACACTTCAGAACTGAAAGGACAAAAGCAGTACAGATACTTCAGATATGCACTTTTTTTCCCAGCAAAAATGGAGAGACACAGGAAACAGCTTGAAAGCAGCTTTTGGCAGATTTCAGCTGAGTTGTAAGATTATGTTGTGGAAAGAAATCTGACAACAATAAAATGTCCAAAAATGTTTTCTGTATCAAACTGGTGTCCAGTCACTGTCAGCATGTATATATGTGTAACTTTGTTTCTTAAACTATTGTGAGTATAATGTATTATTTTGCCTGTAATCTGCTAGTGGAAGACACGCAATATATACACTAAATAGCATAACATGGCCTTTATGTGAAGCAGTACTTTAAAGGTTTTAAAATCGTTGTTGGTAGTTTCTGGAGGTCTCTATCTATTATCCTGACTTCTAAAAACCTTTTTTTTTTGGTGTTGTTGTTTTGTTCTGCAATACCAAGACTAATTAGCATATGTGCTCTTTTTTTTCCGTATCTCTGAAATTACAAATTCAAGCTGCTATTACACAAATAAGTGTTTTCATCCATAAAGACTCCAATGACCTGCTAGTAAGCGCTCAGTAATAAAACATTAGCAAAGTCTGTAAGATTAAAAAGCAGTCAGGAGAAACAAATTCATGACTTTATGACTAAAATACATTTTAGTCATAAAAAACACAAGTGTGGTTTTTTACTGTCAGAAGTATACTATGAGTAGATATATTTTAGTCACTGAGAAAGTTACATCTGCTTTAAGGACATATCAGGACTAAACTAATTTTTGTTGTACATGTTTTTAATGAAACTTGGTTACATTTGATCAACAAAATGTTTACATGTAAAATACTTAAGTTGACTAAACTAGACTGTAATCTACATTAAACAGGTATTCATTAAAATAATGTTTGCAAATTATAAAGCCTCTGTTGTTATTGTGAAAGCAACACAATTTAACATTTAAAATAAAGCTGTGACAGACTTTGTCTCCTTCTAATGTATCTAATTTTGTGTACTATCTTGCTAGACTTCTGCTGAGCCGGCAGTGCATCTCCATTTCGCCATCTCGAATCAATCAGATGCTTTGATTTGAAGTTACATGAGGAGTCTGGAGCAGGCATAAGGGTGCACTTGCCCCAGGTTCCCAGGTGTTGGCAATGACTCCCAACACTCTCAACACACATTCTCAGCAAACGTTCAAAAGCTTATGTTCAACAAAGGAGTATCTAAGTTTTAAAACCGCCATGCATACTCTCCTTTTGACTCTCTTTTTGACTCTATCCATCCCTCTGTCATGAAGTAAACTGGTGCTTAAAAACTCATTATTTCTGTTTTGGACCCTTTGTTAGTATTTTGTGTTTTTCACATTGTTCCTAATTTGGCAGATATGTTTGGAGGATTCTCATCAGACTATTTTTCACACTATTTATTTACATTGAGAATGATTTCTTTACTTCTAACTTGTTTATTATGCGGCAGCAGGTAGGGTATTAATAATTCTTACGTGTTGTTTTTGATCCAACCCAGTTCCCAAAGCTCTGCCACATACATGCTTTAAGACAAGAGATGAATTGGATAAGAATGTAGAAATTAGACTGAAAGAGTTGGTAGTGGAAGTGAAAGCGTAAGATAAGGCGATGGGCTGGGCAGAGGGCCAAAAGAGTGTGTAAGGAGGCCATGAATAGTTAAAAAATGACAGCACACAAAAAGGACCATCAGCTTTTTTCCGCCTCAAAAGCCACAACGAGAACAAATAAATGCAATTTCAATTCAGGCATCTATTGTTTTGTAATAATGAAGTAGGACATACCTGGGGGAGTTATTATTGTAAGGTTTGTGTTTCCCGACACCACTTTTTGTAGCTGAACACAAACTTTATGCTTGTGCAATTGGAGGTGGTTTACAAAAGTATTTTGGGCATACAGTACCTTTGAATTGTTTAAAAATGCGTTCTTTAAAGGATGGAGTACAGTACAGTGGTCTTCAGGGAGCAACATGATTTGAATTGTTTGTGGCATTGCTTGTTCACGCTGACCCTCTCTGATAGAGCTATTTGGGCATGTCTGTGTTTTTGCAAACCAGTGTGTTTGCGACTACTCTGAAATTGGAGGAATGGAGGGTGACAGAACTCCTTACAATGAGATGTGTTGGTGACTGTCACTCTGTTGGACATTCACATCTATCACAGTCAATTAATCCCTAATAATAAATCCAAGATGTGGGTACCAATGTCCATGTCCAGTTTGATTTCATAGGCAACATAAGGTGGGTTTTTCAGAACCCTTTCCAGAAATCTAGTTAGGTTTCTAGAATTATTTTTGTACCAGAAATTGGTGATGGTATTGAGATCATACTTTTAATTTTGGCACTTTGGCATGGAGCTTTGATAGCATTTCAGATAATAGGAGTTCTGTCAGCATAATAGTATAGTCATCATGGTTTAGACTCCTCTATGGATGATTCTTTCTGGTAACATGATGTAATTATTCAAATTTTCTTACATCATTAAAGTCAAAGCAAATTTATAATCAAACAAAAATTCAAAGGTTTTAAACAATCTTCTTTTAAGGGCACAAATAACACCACCCACAAATTTTGAATAATGATAGTCACTGGAATCTCCTTTGGGGGTTATTTATTGAATATAAGTTCATGTCAGATGTTTGCTTTGATCAGCACTATTTTTTCTGAAACCTTATCTTGTATTTGAGGCACCCATTTAAGACAAGTTTATAATAAATAACGTTAAGCTCCTGATATCAGGTGATTACTATCTAGTCTATCTAAAACAAAGTATTTCCTATGCAGAAATTCAACTAGAAAAAATATGTTAACGCAAATCAGAAAATGCTTGTTTTATGAGAAACTATCGGTGACTTTAGAATAGAACAATCAACTTAATTTGCCAAGTACATACAGGACATACATACTGTGGTGTATATATCTGTGCCCCGGCCTGGTTTCAAACCCAGGCCCCCAGATCGGAAGTTAATTTCCCTGTTCAACTTGTTCAATCCTTTAGGAGATTTGGTTCTCCTTGCTTTGATGTTGAAGGATTTGAGCTGGTGGAGACTATGTGCAAAACCTGCATCTGAAAGTTTTGGTCTCAATTCTTAACAGTACACCAGATTTAAGGCTTGTAGTAAATAGCAAAATAAAATCCAATTTACAGCGCAGTCTGTAAACTAGAGTGAATGGTACGGAACATAATAAATCTTTTCTTGATAGGGAGATACTTTGGAGGTGAATTTTAAAGTTTATTTAAAATACTGTTTACAAGCTTTTCTAATGTTCACAATCAATAAATGTTCAATAAATGTCCTTGGTTAATAGATTAAATGTATTCTTTCTCAGATCTGCGGTATGCAGGTCACTGACTGGGTAAGCTTCCACATTGAGAGTATTAAATTAAAAATTTATTAACTTTGACTTTCTGTTTAACCCATTTTACCCGAGTATTCCGTCCAGAAAAGCAACCATATATATTGTACGTAGAATTCAGTTATTTGCACAGACAAAATTAGAGCTTGTTCATAAGATCCAAGTCCAGGACTTTGATCAAGGTTGTCAGTATTTTACATTAATAAAAGCAGTAGAATAACTGTTCCCTAAGTAACAGTTGAATCATCAATGGTACCTGATTTTCAGACATTTATACATTTTTCCTTTAATAGCTTATGATATACAGAGTCAAGAAAAGAGTAGCTTTGCAGCTGTAATTGCATTGGTTCTCTTTCTAAATCTTTAAACTTAAATTAACTATAATGAGTGGCTAAATGCCTGTTTAATTGCTTAACCATCCCAGACTCAAACATTTTAACAGAAATGGAAAGATTTGATATATGATTTCAGTGCATATTTCTTTTACTGGAAAACCTGGGTTGACAAGTTAATTAAAGTCTAGCTAAAGTTTAACTGTCCAGAAGGTAGAGAATTGATTTGTATTTAAAAACAGTAATCGCAATTATGCTCGATTAAATCTAAACACATGACACAGATGCGGTTTGTTGCAATATATTTTTTTTCACGATTTGATGTTTCAGTTTGTGATATTAAGTGTAGCAGTTATCATAAATAAAAGGTATACTGTATATCTTCTCATTGGGTTTGGCCATGCCTGATCAATCATATTAAAACATCAAAACCTTTAGAATAAAATGCAGAGACATTATTTCATTTTAGGTCATGTCTTTTTTGTCACTGACATTACATAATGCAATATACTGTGGAGATGTAGCATAGTGCTAAATCTTAAATTTTACTCAGCACAGGCAGAATGCTACTGTAACCATTTTACATAGTTGCAACTGACTGGTCAGCCCAGAGGTCAAGGATATCCCAAAATACTGTAAGATGTGCAAGTATCCATCACTTCACTGAGCATTTTCCTATAAATACTAGGAATAATGCAAAAGAAAAAAAAATCATACTTTCTTTATGAATTAAAGTCATTTTGTTTAAAATATAGAGCTCCCCAGCACCCAGATTTTTTGCACAGCTTTAAAAAATAAAAAAAATAAATACATCAGTATTTTTTTTTTTTACCTTTAAACATAAGAAATCTTTTCAGTACAATTTACTAATTTATTTATGTCTAGGGCAATATTTTATTTCTCTCAGGAAAACCCATTAATTTAAAAAAACAACATGTAATGTTTAACTTGCTAGATAAGGTTAGTGCAGCATTGACCACATAACACTTTCTTTGAGACGCAAATATTTTCGTTAATTCGTTTTTTTTAAATCTATGCTGTTTACCCTTAGTTTTCTAAATGGTTCTTTTATTAAAAGTGTAATTGGAATTTCATATTCAATATCAGTGTTTAACTGTCACTACATCCTTTTGTTAACTAATCAGAACTAACTACAGGTCTAACTTGGGCAGACACAGACAATCACATACAAAACATATACTTATAGACATCTGGACTTTTTTATAGTGGACTGTTTTTTTATTTCAATGCAAGACAAAAATGCGCTGTTAAAGATTTACTATGCCTGGGGCTTCTGGTAGCTATCATAAATAAAATGTATTTTTAGTTTACTTTAAAGCCAAGAACTTTGTTAATATATATTTGTAGGAAAACATACATATTGAGGATTAAAATGTAACAAAACTGTGCCCTAAAAAACGTTACCCTTTCGACATATTATGTCCCCCTGACTCCCATTGTAATATTTTATCCACAGTAACTATAAAGATAACTCATGATTTGTTGATTTAAATAAAAACTGCCTTTTGTATTTAAATCACCAAACAACAATTTAACAATTTATGTACCCTGAAGTATATTAAAAATGTCTTGTTGTTGAACCTAGTGATAGGAAAGAGTTAGCAAAATATTCTCAGTTAAGGTAATTATCACAGATGCATATGCCAGAAATTCCTATAAAAAAAAAAAAACACCTTTAGAAAAAGTTATTGGCTAAAACAGCCATTTAGGGTTGACTGTGCTGTATGTAATTAAAATAAATACTTCACATACTTCACCTGAAGTTTATTATACAAGAGATGAGGGCTCAAGTCGTCGCTCTAGAAAACATAACTAATCCTAGAAGTTCTAGAGAGTGTTCAATAAAATAGAGAGAAAAATAATTTCCCATTTTAGTTGAATTCTACTCAAAAGTTTTCATTTATATTTGTTTAACACGTCAGCAGCAATTACAGCCTAAAACTGTATCTGTATTTAGTTTGGTTCCAGTATGAAGTTTGTGATAAGTATTAATTTACTCAAGCTATTTCTCCGCATTGTTTGAACCTATATCTCTGGAAAAAATGCAAAACACACATTTGCATTTAAAGGTCTAAATTTTAATAGCTAGATAATAGTTGCCCAAATTAAAATTTTATGTCATTCGTTTTCGTTTGGCTTCTCTCTAGGTAATGTCAGGAAAACTTATTTTAAGTCAATTTCAGTTTCAGCAGTATTTAATCATTCCCTTCTCTTTGCAGGCTGTCACAACTTCCCATTCTGCTGCCAGTCTAGTATCACAGTCATACTAGTCATACTAGTCATTAAGCATTCCTTATGGTACAATGAGGGTCAGATTTAGTTGGGGTGAGAAAATTTGATCTTGAAGACTGAAACTGATTCAACCAAACAGTATGAAGTTTTTCCTGTTAGGAAAGTACATGGTGTTTATTTAAAATATTCTTCTTTTTTTCATTTCTTCCTTTGGAGCAAATTCATGCCAACACTTATAGTTGTTTTCAGAAGCTAGTCACAGTATACAAAAGAGGGCACTTACACTGAAATTGCTATTAAGTAAATGTTAAGGATATGTGCATCTGTGTCTACAAGAATAAATATTAATACATTGTTTTATTAACATGTTAATTCGCATTCCAACAGTTACATGAAATTCACATAAAATTTCAATTCAGGGTAAATATCCTGTTGTACATTACAATATTACTTTCCCTTTCCTTCCAGGTGCACTAAAGTGTGTGGCCAAAGTACCATTGTGCTGTATAATCATGGGTGGGTTTAATTTTAGCACTTGTAATTACTTTTAATATGGTAGATATTTTCCCCACACAAATATTTTATTTTCTATTGTGTCTATTCTGAATGTCATTTAGTTTCTTTGGTTTCAGCGTGAATTATTTGAATTTCTTTTTTGATAAAAGCAACACTGTACTTCAATTAACCATCAATGTATGCCTCACTGCTTGCCCACTGACAAGAGGTGCATTTTAACTTTGCTAGTGAACTCCTAAATAATTTAGATAAGGCTTGAGAGGAAGTGCTGAAGTCAGATGAGACCAATTTCAACATCTTTGACATCCATTTGACCTCCTGTGTTTGATGGCAAAGAAGTACTGAGTATGACCCACGAGAAAAAAATTACAAAAGTCAAGTAAATAGAAAAGTCAAGGTCTTAGTAGGCGTTTTTATTTTAGTTATATTGTATAGTGACTGAACAATTTGGATAAATTCCTACAATTTTTACCATATATAAACATAGTGGGTGAGGCTTCCAGCAAGTTAATGAGCCAACAATTAACAACATGACTGTGGACTGACAGAAGAGAAATTATGGGGAGGTCAAGAAATTACTCCACCTGCTTTTAAACCTCAATCGAAAAGAAAATCTGTGGAGGGAGAAGAGTATATGCGTTGCCAAGCAACGCCCAAGCAGTTTCTAGTAACTTAAAGCTGGTGTTTTCAAACATTTCAGAGCAAGTATTTCATCAAGTTTGGAGGATTTTAACCTGCAGTATTTTAACTTCCTATTTTGAATTTTGTCAAAAAAATTATATTACAAAAAACATTTGATTTATTTGTACTGCATCTTTAAAACAAACAAATAAAAAAACCTTCAAGTAAAAAAACAAAAATAAACCATCATAGCAAGGCCCTCTAAAATAAGAAGGGAAGTTTTTTCATGAACCTACTATAGATGAACTGGAGTTGAAGTTTTCCTCTACATTCACATCCCACTTCAGAGGTTAGTGGACATAAGTATTAGTAGCCACCAGCACTTGTTCTCAGTTCACTTTTCTTTTTTGCAGCACTTTACTCCTGAGTACTTCACTTCAAAGCGAGGATCAGTGTTCTCACTGAAACAATCTTTTCAGCAGTTGGGCTTCTGGGCTATTCTTTTAACACAATTTGCAGGTGATACTATAAACAATTTCTTTTGTAAACTTTAGAGTATTGTCATAATACGCCACAGACAAGCTGACATTAGCTGCTTTTATAGCACTGAAACTGTGGTTTAAGAACCATATGGTATAGCTTTTCTTCAGCAGGGACAGGGAAGTGGAGCAGAGTTGAACAAAGATTGATGAAACTCAATTCAAGCCAATCCTTTCAAGAAAACCTGTAGGAGTCTGTAAAAGATCACAGACTGGAAGGGTTCATCTTCCAACAATTATTTGCTACAGCAGTAACCATGAAATAATTGTAGACTACAGTACCTTTTATCTCTGCTAGGACCCATCTGTAACCTCATAATCCACAGTTTAAACCTACCGTGTTGAAAGAGAGCTGAGGAATTTAATTAAATGTGCTTTATTCAGTCCAGCACTGAGAACATTATCATGCTGGGATGAGCGACTAAATATTTTGTAATGACTGCCTTCGATGAATCATTTCTGTTATCGTCGATAACTGGCTTATGTACTGGAGCAGGATTTATCAGACATTATAGTGTTTTCTCTAAACAGCACTGTCAGTGGGGTATATGTCAACTGCTGCTTCAGTTGCAGCAAAAACGTAATAAAGCAGAGGGCTTATCCTTGATGTGGTTATCCTTTAACGAAATATCCCCTTTTTCCCTGATCAACTTTTTGAAATATAGCATCAATACAGATAGCGATAACTCCCTCTACTCCATTTTGCTATAATCCCATTTAAGAATGTTTCATTGTCAGTATTCTACTCCAGGGAAAACACATTTCAGTTTTTTTTAATAGAGCAAAACTCAAATTAATTTGAAGTGACATGCCAACTGTTATTGGATTAGATGAGAAAAATTCATTTTGATTTCAATTACATTTAAATATGGCCAGCCTGCAATGTAATGTTTTGATTTGAGTCCGTTTTTTTTTTTTTTTTTTTGGCGAGCCTGAGGTTTGATCAAATACAAAGCGGTGATGTAACACTTATCCAGCAGCCAGGTGTTCATTTTACTTACAATAGGCCCTTCTGCGTCATTGTGCTAAGGCCAGCTACATCCTCTCATCACGAATTAGAGAGCAAGGCCCCAGTCATCGTGTCGTTTTTGGAGTCTGACTTGTAAATGGTCTTTTTATTTAAGGCATCCTCTTTGTCTCGCTAATCAAAGATGCCTCTTGTTTGAAATGCAGGTGGATGAAACAGGAGATGGGAAAATGGATAACAAAGATGGAGAGGGCTGAAAGGACTTGTGAAAGTATACAGTGAAAAGGTTTTGGTTTAATATGTGGATTTAGTTTTAAACAGGTGTGAGTTTTTTCCCCTTCAGTTTCTCTTTTGTTTGGTCAGCATCAGACAATACACAACCTCAAAAATAAGCTTTGTAGGCTTTTATGTCTGTAGATTAATATTCCTGTGAAGATCAGCCTCTCATTCAGTATTCTGTAGCAGCTCTTCAGTTGTTAAACACTTCAACTTATTTGGTACTGTTTATGCTAATCACTTCTCAAGGGTACAATAATATCTATAAAGGCAAGGTTGATAAGCAAATACAGTTAATGCCCAGGACTCCTTTGTATGTATGCAAGTTCCCTAAAGTTTAATTATGCTAAACCTAAGTGAGTTAGGTGTTTTAAAGTTGTTCTGGTAGAATTTAAGAGCTAAACAAGACCAAATGAGTGTTGTGATGATGTGCTCATCTTTCTGAATTACGTTTTGATTATACCCAATGACTTTGAACAATGTGTGGGTCTGGTGTTCAACGTAAGTCTCTAATCTAATGGAATATTTTTGGCTGATACAAATTAGCAAAGTGCAAGTCAGAAAGTAGGCATAGGTAATAACAAAAAAATAAATAAATAAACACTTTCCAGTCTTCTTTGACAGGATTCTCAGCATTCCACACTGACATGGTCATAGCTGTTCACTTAAACTTGCAAAAGGTTTCGAATTCTACAAAACAGTGTGGATATATTTTGTCCATAGGATTCTTCAGGTGTCACTATGAAAGTGTTGTCAAATGTGTTTTTTCTTTAACCGTGCCAACTAATTAAAATTAGTTTAGTTTAGCCATTTGTTTATTGAGTTGGATGTTAAAACTGGCTGCTGTCACCATACAGTGAGTGGTGTTTTTGTGTTTTTATTTTTATTCAAATAGTCTGTTTGCCAAAACAAAAAGACTTTTTGAAATTGTGGTTGCATTACCCTTTGATGCCACCACCTCGACGTTTTTATGGAACCAAATCGTTAATATATTTAAAATGAAAAAGCATAAATAAATGCAGTATTTGACTCATAAATAAAATTAGTAGTCAATAATACTATTTCCATTTTAATTTCCTTCTTTAAGACAGCTCATTCCCTCACTGACGTCACTCTGCTGCCCCCCCCCGCTCAGAACGCTTTTTTGTTTTCGAATTATGTGTGCAGACCTCAAAAACAAAAAAGCAATGTCCGCTTTGTTTTCTTTTGGATTATGGAACAAACGTGCAGTCTTGAAGAAGAAAAGACATATTCAAATAGGAAGATTGATTAAATAATTCAGGTCTTTGGGAAAGGACGGCTCCGACCCCTAGGTCGAATGAACTGTCTGGTGGCATCTGGTTGAACTAGGACTGGGGCTTGGGAGAACAGTGTCTTGAGTTTACGGAATGCATTGTCGGCCTCAGGTGTCCAGGAGAAGGTTCTTTTGAAAGAGGTGAGTGCTGTTAGAGGAGAAACGGTTTGGCTGTAGTTCTTGATGAAACGGCGGTAGAAGTTGGCGAAACCTAGGAAACGTTGAAGCTGTGTGTTGGAAGTGGGCCATTCAGTGACTGCTTGTACCTTGGTGGGATCAGCTCGGATCTGCCGCCCTCGAAAATGTAGCCAAGGAAGGTTATGGAGGGATTATGAAACTCGCCTTTCTCGGCTTTAACATAAAGACGGTTGTGGAGCAGACGTTGAAGGACTTTTCAGACGTGAGACTTGGGTTTAGAGAGGGTTTTACTGAAAATGAGGATGTCGTCAAGGTAAACAAAAACAAAGATATTCTAAAAGTCGTGGAGGATGTCGTTGATGAGTGCTTGGAAAACAGAGGGAGCGTTGCAGAGACCAAATGGTATGACTAGATACTCAGAATTTCCTATGCGTGTCTTGAAGGCAGTTTTCGACTCATCCCCCTGCGTATGCGAACAAGGTGGTAAGCGTTGCGAGGATCCTGTTTAGTGAAGATGGTGGCTTTGTGTAGGGACTAAAAGGCGGCAGTTATGAGTTGCAAGGGGTACCTGTTTTTGACGGTGATATTGTTCAGTCCTCTGTAGTCAATGCAAGGTTGGAGCGAACCATCCTTCTTGGTGACAAATAAGAAGCCCGCCTCGAGGGGAGACTAGGAGGACCGGATTGTGCCAGCGGCGAGGGACTCATTGATGTTACTCTCCATCGATTCTCTTTCCTTTCGGGAGATGTTGAAGAGGTTACTGGTGGGTAGAGGGGCTCCAGGGAGAAGGTCGATTGCGCAGTCATAAGGACGATGAGGTGGTAGAGAGCAAGCCTTGGTCTTGCTAAAAACCTGCTTGAGGTCCAGGTAGTCGTCGGGGAGGTTGCTGAGGTCTTGAGAACTGATGGAGAGGTCCTCCTGGGGCGGGCTAGGAGGAACGGCAGCCTGGAGACAGGAGGAGAGGCAGTGAGATGACCAGGAAGTTATTGAGCGTTTGAACCAGTCTATGGTGGGATTATTGGTTGTGAGGCAGTCAAAACCTATGATGATTTTGGGTTGTGAGGAGGAGAAAACAAAAAAGGACCTAAGTTCAGTGTGGTTACCAATAATGATTACTTCCAGAGGGTTAGTGACGTGAGTGATCTGAGGAAGGGGTCGGCCATCTAGAGCTGAAATTTGAAGGGGGATCTTGACAGGTGCCATGGGGATCTGGAGCTGTTCAATGAGGGCTTGAGCTATTGATGACCGTTCACAACCGGAATCAACTATGGCGGAGAGGTTAAAGGAGATGTTAAAGGTATATCAGTGTTGATGGGTTGGTCCGTCTGTGGCCTCGGTTCACAGATGGACCTGATCGGTGTGCTGAGACTGAGGCTGAGAGTTGCCATTTACTGACTGGCAGGAGTACTACAATACAGGCCCTCCCGGGACTGCATCCTCCGCTGCTGCTCCTCCGAGGTGATGTGGTGATCGTGGTGGACCCCGATTGATGGGAATGATGGGGGGACCGGGTGGAGGCTGAACGGCTATGGGGGCTCGGCTGGCATGAACTCTATCGAAGGTTCTCAAATAATCCCTTTCCCTCAGACAGCGATCGACTTGGGCCGCTAATGAGATAAAGTCGTCTAAAGAAGCAGGCTCATTAAATAAGGCTAGCTCATATTGAAGAACACCGTTAAGAGCCTGGCGAAAAGAGCTCTTAAGGGCAGTAGGGTCCCATTCTAAGCCTACAGCCGTCGTACGGAAGTCAATGGCGTACTCTGACACAGTTCTAGAACCTTGTTTAATCTTCTGAATCTTGAAGGACAAAGTAATATAATTAGTCTCGTGCCCAAAAACCCCCATAAATTCATCCATGAACTCTTGATAGGAAATGCTAAACTCAGGGTAACGGTGGAACCTAGATTCAGCCCATCGTAGCACCTTACCGGATAGCTGGCCGATTATAAACGCTATTTTGGCATCATCATTGGGAAAAGACTGTGGGGAGTGAGTGAAAACCAACGAGCACTGCATAATACACGCCTCGCAACCGCCAGCCTCCCCTGAATAGCGTTCCGGAACAGGAAGTAAGACGCCCCGGGACACCGGAACCGGCAGTGAGCGATGCAGAAGTGGCGGTGATGGGGGAAAGGAAGCAGTAGCGCCCTTGTAGGGAGGAGAACCAATGTCGGCGGGTCGGTTGCAACTAATGCTCAGGCGTTGAGTAAATGGTTCACTGCTCCTCTTATACTGGTCCAACTGGTTTCCACCAAATGGCTACACCTGGCCAGGTGAGCGGCTGGAGAGGAACTGCAGCAGAGGAACTCTGGTGACTCCCAGTGGACAACCTAGGAATAGACTGGAAAAGACTCAACCTGACAAAATTTTACATTTGACATATAATTTTGGTAACTATTAGCTGGGGCACATTTAAAAAAATAAATCTCAAATGTCTTTTTCATTTTCATTTTAATTAAGGGAAGGAATGAGCAGTCCTAAAGAAGGAAATTAAAATGCCATTAGGATTATTGATTACTAATTTTATTTATGAGTCAAATAATACAGCCACGTTCTTAAAATGAAAAAGCATTTCTGCAAATGGTTTTTCATTTTAAAAAATGGTAACAATTTCCTTCCATACGTTTTGGAATATTTAAATGAGCTTTAAATATTTTGTTTGAAGAAAATGCCTTTTTCTTTTACCACTACTTTCTAGTGAAGACATGCCAAGCTACACTGTTGCCCACAAATAAGACATGGAAAAAAAAGAGTATATCACCCAGTTTTAAATACCCATAACAAACCCATTTGTTTAGAGGAACCTTTATTTAAAAGTTATTTGAACATCATATTTTTTTTTTTTCAATCTGTCATCATTTTACGTTACTTTTGACTCCAATGTAGTTTTTTCAGTTAGTTTGTTATGTTATTTAAATTCAAGGGAGTAATTTTAATTCAATCTGTTGCACTGTACATCTATAAATGTGTTATACAATTGCCTTGCCTTAATCAGCTTTGTTTGAGCAGGAACACATCCATAACATGCAGACACCACAACTTTGAAAAGTAGGGCTTTACCTAAAGGATATAAATGGGATGATATCAGAACAATCCTACATGGATAGCTACATTGTCTAAGAGAGTAATAGTATTTGCTGAAAAGGTTTGTAACCTCCACAGTGTATATTAGTTATGCACCTCTGATTTTCAGTTGTGCAATAAAAAAAAACTAAAAGCAGAAAATGGATCCAAGCTTTCCAACAGTCATTTATTTGCACCCCAAACAGACATTTAGCTTGGGGTATGTAATTTATTTTCAGTTAGTACAAAATAATTAAAAAGTGTTTTGCCACATGCTTGGACATTATTAGTTCAAGTAAAGATTGATTCATACATTCATGTATTCACATTCACAAGTTTTTACCATGACTATCTAAATTAAGGTTGCCCACTCCCTGAGCAACTTCATGTGCAGGCCGGCTCACCCAATTGCCTTTACCACTCCTGGCGTGGTGATTCTTTTGTAGCCCCCTTTGTGTGTGAAATTACTTTTTTAAACTATTTGACTCAAACCTGAATTAAATTAGATGCATATTTGTGAGTGACAAGAACACATGGAAAACAGCTTATTATCCACCTGATTTTAGTATTGCAATATTTACCAATATAATTGATATTTAAACATTTTCTAATATCCTTCAGCCCTATATTGTACTTTATTTCAATGAAGCAGCAAGTTAAAGACATCAACAGAAACCAAAAGTAAACTATTAAATACAAACAAACAAGATTTATTTGGCATTTCCTGTGATTCCTTGTGCTGGGTGACATACTGACCCATTTTTTCTCAATAAACTACTTTCTCCTACTACTCTCAATTTATGTGTGTTTGCAATAATAACCTCTTGCTTCTTTTTTTAACAAGTTTTGTTTAAAACCTGTGGATTTTGAGAGAACCTTTTAAAAATCCATTAAAAAAGAAAATGTGAGTGGGGCATGTATTAGTTGGAAGTGAATCAGCTAAGATACACAGAGCATAAGTTAATCAGATGCTGATGCTACGCACAATACACTGATTGAAGCAAATGTAAAAACTAAATAGAGTAAATTATTTTAAATTTTACACACCGGTCCTAAAGGCAGAAGGAAGAGAATAGTATAGGAAGGCATCAAGCCTAAAGTACAGGAGTGCAAAAGTAACCTGGTAAAATTTCAATAAAATCTGGCATGTTATCTCTACTTTATTCAAGGAATAGATGAATTCAAACAGTTGGTGGTTGTACAAAATGACGTTTGGCTCTGAGGGGCTAAAACGTAGCAGGAAAATATGGCTTTGATGTTAATATATTTTACCCTAAAAATAAAATTAAAACCTTTATAAGTGAACACTCAATAAATGCACTTTTGTTGTTGATTGTCATACATAAATACAAACATGTAAAAAAAGTCAGAATTACCATAGTATTTACATTTAAAAGAGTGCCACAGCTATTTTTAATATTTTATTCATAGATACAGACTTCAGACTGGAAATAATATCCAAATTAATGTGTTCTGCTCCTAATGGAAGATTATTCTAGTTTGCATTCATTCTTCCTCTTTCTCCCTATATTTCTGCATCCTCTTTCGTTTTTACCTTGTTCGCTCTGTTGTCTCTTTTCCGTGGGTAACACTTTGCTTGACCAATAGGATGAGAATATTCTGGATGGTCTTGTGTTTGAATATGTTGTCAGCTCATTCGTCACAATTCAGGACAGGTTCCGAAAACAAGTTAACCGTAAATTTTATATCTAACATTCCCTGTTATTCATGTTGCATTCGTTTTTTACTGACTCTTTTTTGACTCTCACTGTAAGACGGGACAAGATGCGTTCCTTTGCACTCAATAAAGGACGGGTGCTTTTATTTCGAAATACGGGAAGATTTCATTTTTCCAGTGATGGTTGGCAACCCTAATATGAACTTTACTGTTGATAAGACTTATTTGATCAAACAATAGTATATTGGTATTCTTTAATGTCCAAGTTTAGTCAAACCTATGGAAACTGGGACTTAACTTTTTTAGTGGGTATGAGTGGCACCTGTAGCGCTGCTAATGCTGTTGCTAATCTCCTTCAGTGTGTGTTCAGAAATACCATTTTGCACACATATGCCAACTCTACACTACTGCAAGTCATGTTTACAACATGCAGTCTTCAATGCAATAAGACAACTTTCAAGTTATTAACTGGTTTGTTAATTCTGCGGAAAAAGTTGTTTAACTGCTTTATTTAACAAAGGAACCAGTGTGTGTTTTTGTGTTAGCTTTAAAAGTACAAATTGATGCTTTAAGTTACTTCTGCAAACAATTATTATTTTAAATGTGTTACATCTGCAGGTGCATTTAAGGTTAATTAATGTACAACAAAGTTGTGCAACGATCCATTCCTTCTCTAAATTGGTTTAGCTAAATTGGTTTGACTTTATGATGCATTTTGCCTCTGCATCAGGTGATTTGTTTTAAAGGTGAGTTCAATTATTGCCCAGCTTGAATCATAAAAAAAAAATGTCTGGCTTTAACCTCTTAAGACTGAAAGAAGGACTTGTCATAATCTAAAAATATTTGTCCTTGGCTTGCGGTGTATAATCCAATTGAAGTGGGCTATCTTGTGTGGAACTAGTCAACAACTCTTTCCTGTGTAGATGCATTAAATGTGTGAAGATTTATAATTATGAGTGGGCGTCCTTGGTTGTCTAAGGAAGGAAAGAAAAAAATGCTTCCACTTGGGAAATTATTCTGTATCTCTGTTCTCATCATTAAATGTGCATCTTTTTGTGTATTGAGCCATTAAAATGAAACTTCTGGGAAGCAGAATTACTGTGGAAACACCTTTTTCATACTCCTCTATCCCTCTGTGGTGTAAAGCTTTGAAAATCCTATCATACTGTGCTGCAGAGAAGACTTCATTAAATACAAGGGGGGAAAAGGAAACACATTTAAGAAGCTGAAAAGCCTAGTATAACAATCAGTCTCTTTACTGGTTCATTATCATCCCATGTTTCAAAACAATCTAATGCCCAGCAGACAGACCTCATAACCTGCAACACAACTATTGATCACTAATCAATAAGCTGGGAGGCTGTGAGTCACATCATTAGGTGTTGCTCTCATTTCGTTTGGCAACGTTATTTGCCCCATATTTATGAGCCACTACTCATCATGTAGTGCGTCTCATCTTCATTCGACAGTTTTTGAAAAACTTCAGAGGAATTAATGTTTTTTATTTTAAGTAGAAAAAGGATAAAAACAATATTTTTTACTTCATGCACTTCAATGAAGGCCAGTTAGTGGAGTTTACGAATAATACACTTAATCTTCTTCAATTATTTTTTATTTATGGAAAAAAAATCTTAATCAAAAAGAGAAAAATTCTGTTGTATTCATGTTGTGGGGTAAATTGAGTCATATCCCTTTTTTATTGTTGCAAGTGAGATCCTAAATGAAAATGGCCTCTAGTGGTCCTTCGATGCAAACATTATATTTAAAAAATAAGGTACAAGAACTTAATTTTTAATACAAAATACTCAAGATTTGCATTCTTGCTACAAAATATTTTGTTGGTGTCCTTGCTTCATATTATTCAATGCTATTAAATGACAATCTGAACTGAAACTCACATCTACTCATCACCATTCCTTCTTCTATATATCCTCTCCTCTACATCACCATTGAAATTCCGATCCCTCCTATGATCCATCAATGCACCATCAATATTTTATTTAATATTCCACTTTTCGAGTTTGCAGGGGAATACAACCTCTGCCACCACCTCTGTGAGGTTTGGGGAGTTTTATGATTCCATTACATATAAGGAAGAGTCCTTGATTTTTTTTTTCTTTGAATGTAAAGATGGGTTTAACCTCACCTAACCAGATTTTGCACTTATCGAGCACAACAATGAGGTGTGTCATTAAACATAACTGGCTTCATCTTTGAATTTATTTTCTTTTGCTCAATGGCAATGGCTCTGTTTTACTGGATATTTGTATAATGAATGGCAGAATGTGAGGCAACACTATCAGAGAGTGATTATTTCACAGGTCCCACAACACTATTTGCTGGTACTGGTAGGGCTCAACTTGCCTCAAAACTCAGATTCCAACTTTATTTGTACCCAAACCTGAAACGCTATAATTCTTTGCTAGGTTTGTGATCTCAGATTGTAGCTCACAGATTTCACAATTGATAGATGAAACACATTTGTTGTTTAAAAGCTTTTTTATTTTATTTATGATGGAATTAATTTATTTTCAAGAGTAAAAAAAAAAGTATTCGTAGAAATGGAAGTCTAACCACTCTACCTCTGTGGTTCTTACTTTCCCAGACTCCATGAAATATTGGCTCCTTTCTTTACTATTTGGTCACAAGCTCAATGTTTTACCATCTCCTTGCAAAAATGAAGTGTTCAACTTACCATTTGGTTCGACTTACCCCAGTTTACCCTATATAGACCTTCAAGATACATGCATAATTCATTTCACTATCATACTCTAATCTGTCTGTCACATTAAATCTTGATAAGATCCACTGAAGTTCCAGAGACATGCTACTTATTTTAGGTTCAATGAATAATTTTAAAAGGCATTGTATTTTGTGTGTCATGTTTCACAGAAACAGAATGTCAGGCTCTAACTTAGATTGCATATAATTTGATGACACGTTAAACTTTACACTAGGGGGAGACAGAGGCCTTTTATGACCCTTTTATGGTGATTGTTAAGTAAAGAACATTAATAAATTCAGCAAATACATAAATAAACACAAACCCAGCTCCTGTTTTTTTTCTGTTTAGCAGTCACTTTTTATTGGTAACAGACTTGCAGGTCAATTCAGGGGGAGTATTTCTGGATGTGCAGATTACATTAGCAGTAGGATAATGGGCAGCTTCCACAGCACTTCCTGCCTTTGCTTTATTTATTGTTCTCTATTATTACCTTTTTAGTTGAAATTAAAAAAAATCTTAAAATAGGTATTGGATGTCGCCTTTTAGTTATTGTGTGCCTAAAAATGCTTAGACAAACATTCGGGCAGTAGGCTTCTATAGCTGAACAATGATGCAGTGAAATGTGGGCCACATTACTGGGCTGTATCCGGAGGGAGGCTTATTGTAACATGGCCAGGGGAAAAAAGAGAGGCAGTGTGAGGTAGGAAGAGAGAAGGAAAAGTCTGTTGTGAAATCGTCCTTTTACAGTCTATCTTAAACCCATAACGCCATGATCCTGGATAGTTCATAGGATGTTGGGTAGTCAATAACCAATTTATGTGAAGTTGATTGGGGAAAAGGAACCATGGCCTGGTCATTTTCTGTGAAATGTGGAGTCATTTTTTTCTGTGCTCATCCTTTGTCTGAACCCTCTGAACTTTCCCTTAGAGTATAAATTGCCAAGCACCTGCTACTATATTCTCTCTTTTTTTTGCACATATACTAACTTTTAGCCCGAGTTAATAACCATTCATCTAATGATACCTGTTTTGCTGCAGGCATGTCTGAGTTGCTATAACAACAGCTGCTGCTAAAGCTACGTTTGCAGTGGGTTCAACTAAAAGAGCAATATACATTATCTCATGCTTTAACTGCCAGTTAGTGTCTCTGAGCTTTATTATTTTTTATTTTTTTACCATCCTTTTTCACATCTCATCTCTCTGGCTTTGTATGTGCGCTAACGCTCTATTATTTCTGATGAAAATAAACAGGGAAAAAAAACACCTTCTTTACAAAGCAACGAAATGACTGACAAAGCGCAGGCAGTTCACTTCAAGCAGAAACAAAACAAAACCTGTTTTGTTTGCTGCTTTTCTGCCGCGTTAATGAGTCTGAAAACCAGCAGGGGAGCTCGTGGTTGTTGCGTCTACTTGATGCTTTGAATTACACTACAGTCGTATGTCATAGTAGAGAACATGGAGACAAAACGCTGCTGAATATTTTTTATTATAGAATATTTCCTTTTTTTACCTCAGTGATTTCGAATAATTTAGATTAACTCGTGTAAATTAACCACACACAGATTTTTTTATATTTACTGGTTAGAGCTTACCATAACACAACAATATGTTTCTTAAAGGTACAATATTGTAAACGACCAATTTAAAGAAGTATAAATGTTAGCCTACTGCAATTGTCTGATGTACTGTAGAATATATGCATGTAGTATTAGGTAGAGGTTCCTTTTTGCGCTAAAACGTCACAATACACCTCAAAGTTTCACTAACTGTGGAAACTTCACACAGAACCTCAAGCAGCTTGGATTCATTTCTTCTCCTTTAGACTGACTTTAGTTCAGTGGTACAAAACCAAAAGGATTAATTTTAGACCACGTCCATGGATAACTGTTGCCAGTCTTTTGACATTATTGTGAAACAAATAAAACCATTTCTGCATTAAAAAAAAGTTATCACAATATTATTATGTAATATTAACATTTGTTTTTATTTTACTGGTAATAAAATGTTTATTTTTTTATTAGATTTCAGTTAACTGTGACCGACACAAAGAGAGTGGCACAAAAAGATGTATGGATATATTCGGGATAATAAATAATAAGGAGTGCCAACTCACACTGTGGAATGTATATTTATTAAGTGTAAACTCACAGATGAATTGTTATATATGCAAGAGACCAAAAATGGCTTACATGACTGAGTCAAGTTTGACATATTTCTACAGTTTTGTATCATTGAAAGAGGCACAAACCGAGTCTCATTAGCATTGCTCAGAAACAGTCAAAGCTTGCAGAATCAGATTATCATTTTGTGTGTATATATATATATATATATATATATATATATATATATATATATATATATATATATATATATACACACAAAATGTATATATATATATAGGTGCAGACACTTACGGTATAAAAGCTTTTTCAACCCCCATAAAAAGACTTTTGGCCAGTACAAACGAAACTGTGACCTGAGAAATCACAACAAGGTCTATAAAAAGGTTAAAAAATAATAATGGCACATACTGCAGAGTAAGTTTAGGAGCCTCCTAAATTGAAGGCTTCTTAGGTCATGCAGTATATGTCGAGGTACAAAACTCACACACTAGCTGTAAAGTAATGGGTGGTACATTAAAACACTGGCGGTCGGTATAGTATATAGCATGGCTATATTCATCAGATAATAATTGAAAGACATTTTCACTCTTCAAACCATAGTATTAGTAAAAGCACTTAATGTCAGAGAAAGGGAACTTTATAAATGAAAGAAGGAAAGGGAAAAATATAGCATTTTTTGATCAAGACACAGTGGATACACAAAGTCAGCTGGCGGTATTCACATGGCTATTTCAGAGAATTGTCTTCATGGTGGCACAAGTGGGACTATGCTGTCTCGGCCGTTATCCAAAAAGGTCAGTACCTGAGGAGAATGGAGAACATGGTTCCCTTAGTACACATGAAATATTTGTATCTTTTAAAAATCTGACTTTAAAGAAAATATGCATTTTGTACCAATATCTGAAATCACCTTGTTTTTTAATTCTTTGCTTCCAATAATCCAAATGTTTTGCAGTGTTTAAAACTCATAATACCAGATATTGACTAGAAATTGTCCAGACTTTTAACGAGAATGATATATAAAAATTGCTATATGTTCTCTTAATTGTCTTAAAATGGTGAGGTACTAGGATGAATGTAAAAGAGAAAAGGCAATTAAAGGAAATCTTTGAAAAGGACTACGAACAGTTTACTTTACAAGCTGACAAACAACTGACTTGCTGGAAGCAGAGTAAATAAATGGAGGATATGATGCCTTGAAAAGTGTTAATATCTCTGGAACCTCTTAGTGTTAAATTAAATAATAATGTTAAACATATTTAAGCAATAAACCAACACAAATCATTCAATGATTGTAAAGCAGTAGGTAAGAATGTTTTTTAAAATAAAATAAAAAATAAAAATAAAAAATCACTTAAAGCTGTTTCTTGGCTATTTCTTACCAGTTTTGAGCATCTGGAGACAAGTATTTATTTCTTTTTTATTCCATAATAACTCAGATTTGACGAAAACCAACTATGGAGAGCAATTATAAATATCTCTCCAGATTCTTGATTCGACTTTGGTTTGAACCTTGACTAAATCAATGTTCTCCAAGAATATGCTTTGATCCAAACCCTATTTTGGGGCTCTGGCTGAATGCTTGTTATCCTATTGCAAGGTTGAAACCTCCAACCTTGACGTTTCCAGCTCCTAACATTTTTTCCTTTGGGATTTCCCTATATGTACCTCCTTTCACATTCCCTGACCTGATTCCCTGTCTCTACTAAAGAAAACAAGTCATATAGCAGGAGGCTTCCACCACCATATTTAAGTGTATTGGATCACAGTTTATGGTGATGTGAAGTGTTGGTTTTACACCACAAACACGCAAAAGGCTCTTCTGTTACATGTTTGCTGTGTCACCCGCATGGCTTGTGGCTAAACGCAAACAGTACAAGATGAGTGAATAAAAAATGAGTTTAATCATGGGAATTTTTTTGTTTGTTTGTTTGTTTTCTTACACATTTTGGACTTTTTAATGAAGAACATCAAACTTGTGAAATTTGTCTAAACATTCATGAGTTTTTTGTCAGAAATGTACTTGTCTTGGGACATTTTTGTTTTGTTTTACAAAGACCAAAATGTTCTGTCTAACAAACGTATTCCTTTATCATTTTTATTATCTGAAAACTATCTTTGTTGTTCAAATGTGAAAAAGGCACATGACTTTGGCCTGGCCTTCATTGGTACCTCGTCTATTTACCTCTCGTAAAACCTTTCTGGTTTGTGATTGTTTTTTTGGGTTAAACCTCTACCAAGATCAAATCCCTTTCATTTTAACATTATTCCCTAGCCAATAATGTGAATATCTGCAGCTTTTCCAGAGCTGCTTTTGTTGCTTGACTAGTTCTGAGATTTATGATCCAACCTAAACCTGTTTTTAATTTTTTTTTTTCTGAAAACTATATGACTCCTGATTCAAAATGTGGTCAAGTCCAAGGTATGTAACAAACTTTTCAAGGCATTGTATCGGCGAGGATTTACAAAGTTCTGCACACCTTAAAGCATCTAGCTAACCTAAAAAATGAAAAAATAAATGTATGGAACGCTACTAGACATGCAAACATCACACAAATAAGTTTGCTATTTTTACAATGATAACACAGTGCATCCTACGCTGTATCTTTACTGAATAAATTAGTCTTTATGCTTTCATGTCTTTTTTTTAAGGAATGACAGATGTTTTCTAATAAGAAATGTCTAAGAATAAAAAAGTTTAATAAAGAGAGTCCAAAAAGGATACACAAGTTCCTTTAAAAAAAAAGAAATGTGAAGGATGAGACACAGTGATTACTTAAACAACAGCAGGAATCTACAGAGCTGTACAGTTATGTGTGTTAAAGCTACAGACAATGGATTCAAAAAAGAGGATGATTTTAATGATCATGTTTAAGCGAATCACATAAAATACCATGTTCAAAAGCACTTTTATTCAGTAACAGATGTGACTGGATTGTCTTTCTGCTCAGAGGGAACCGCAAGGTAGTTTGTCCTGCAGAAAAACAGATGGTCTGGTTTTATTTTGGTAAAGGTCGCACAACAAAACTTGCCTTTTATGTTTGCAACAAGGCTTTTAAATAAATTGCTCTGTAAGTCACATATGTAATCAATAACCCTAATCAAATGTATAGTTACTAAAAGAAAAAACAGTACTGTTAAGAGAAAGCAAGCACATCCAGACACCATAATTTAGTATGGAGGCTCTCAGCCTCATAAAACCACAGCACCAAAATGCGTACAGTTGCATGTGAACTACTTCCATGCAGACTAAACATGATTGATATTAATGAAATGCGCTTTGTGAATCAGCGAACTGTAGGAAAGGAAACTGACACAATCTGTTGCCAAGTATATATATATATATATATATATATATATATATATTCATTTATACCCAACTTCATCTGGACCACCAGATTAAAATTATCTCACATATTACCGGTTTATTTGCAGTTAAAATTTAATAGATCAGTGATGTTTATACTGTTAATAAATTCAAGTTTTTCATGCCACCCTATTTGATCATAGAAGCTAGATACCTTCACACAACTGGATTGTGTGTCTTTTAATGACTCATCCACCTTAATATAACCAAATCAAAGACTAGCTCAAACTTTAAAAAAATTGTCAAGCTGTAGTACCAAGGAAAAGTCTTCCCAGCTTCCAGAGACTACAGACACAGCACTAAAATACACTAACTGGAAGAAAATATATTGATCAGTTGAATGCAAGGAAAGCAAACCTTTAGAAACTATTCACTCTTGCAGTGATTGACAAGATTCTTTTTTAACTGATACTGGATATTTTATAAAGGTTTTTTATGAAGGGTGATGTTATGGATCCCACTGGGCTACTATTTAAAAGCTGTTTTACTGCGTGCTTCGGATTGTTATCCTGTTTGAACCCCTTGTTTCAGCATTTCCAGAGTCTAGGTATTTGA
Source organism: Orestias chungarensis (assembly GCA_032876305.1). Classification (NCBI taxonomy): domain Eukaryota; kingdom Metazoa; phylum Chordata; class Actinopteri; order Cyprinodontiformes; family Cyprinodontidae; genus Orestias; species Orestias chungarensis. The sequence goes on along the minus strand of JAVLVB010000580.1, from coordinate 2,586,879 downwards.
AGATTTTTGAAGTGAAGTTGATCAATTTAGAGTCCTTCTTCAAAGGACGGTGAACAGGGCCCCCAGCATAATGTCACCACCCTACTGTTTACGGATGAGAAATTGTTTTATAAATTTGATAATGTTACTCACTAAGTATACAACATTTCATGCTGGTTTTAATTTAGATCACAAATCTCTTTCTTAGTCAGTACTCTCTCATTTGGTCTCCTGATGTTCCAGTAGTTTCCGGTTCATAGCATGCGTGACTCGTGATCTGTATTGGAGGTTTTAGAAAATCCTAAAAAAAACAGAAGCCACAATATGGGTCAGACTGTTCAAATTTGGGTTATCCAAAAAGGAAATGATCCTAGATACAAATTAAAACTGGCTTTAAATGCTGAACCAGGCTAACAATAGGCTCCAAGAAAGGTATCTCTATACTGCTAACCTTAAGAGTATTTACAATTTGTGGACTAAACCTAATAAGCCATTTCTGTATTAACTATGCCAATTCTGCAAAAAACTGTATTATTGTGTGGTCAAGGTGAAACATCATAAGAGGGAAAAAAATATTATTAGTAGACATAGATATTTAAGCCTCTACGTATGAATGTGGAAGTCAGAGAGATACTCAGTTTATCCCTTGTTTGGCAGCCAACTCTTGTTTTTAAAATTTCACTGAACTTGTATGTGTGTGGTTATTTAAGTCTGGAGGAACAACGATACAAATCCATCAGTCAAAAACCAATAATGGTCTAAAATGACATTCATGTCTGCGATCAGTGCACGGTTTCCCCAATTCTATTAATGCCTAGCATGCTGCCAGGCTTTTATTTGCCCCAAAGGGCCTGGTCAAAGTGGCTAGGAAGAGCAAAAGTGTGGGTGCCATTGTACTCACTTTACACTCACTAAATCTAAAAATAAATGAGCATTATATAATAACAAGAAATTCAAGCATCAACAGTTCATCCTTTTCAGATGTGCTGAATTTGATTCACAAATTTGTCTTCGGGTAACACTGATCTGATTATGTAGGTCTGTGTGAGACTCACGCTGTGTCCTGTGCTTGCTCATCAGATTTTGAGATCTTCCTGTAGCAGTAGACCATTTCCACCAGCAGCCACAAGGTCAAGAATACCAGCAGGACATACATCATGATCTCGGAGTAGATTGCAGTGGTGTCCTTGGAGGCTGTGGAGAACAAACAGCAGATAGACACATTTATTCAGGAAGTAATAATTTTCTGGACCATCTTTTGATAAATTACAAAACAGACTCTGCTGCGGCTTGGACATGTCTTTTTTAACTTTTGTGACACATAGTCTGGAGTATTTCATGATGGAAGGAATTTTGAGAGGAAAAGAGGTAAACAGGGTACTTTGATACCAATTACAAATTCAGTTTATCATTTTGAAAGCATGCATTTACATCTATGCCATATTTTGACTTCATATAAATGGAACATTAATTATTCAACGTTGGAAAGAAAATGTATTTTGCCACCAGTAGTAAAGTTTGTTTTCATCTTATATTGGTCCCATTTGTTTAATAAATAAACATTTTTATACCAGTTATTCTCCCACCATTCCCAGCCCAGTCTGACACCAATGTGTGCAGATTGGTGAAAAAAAATATTTTTTTTTGATACTGCATCCTCTCCAGACTGATGTATATGGAAATTAAGATATAGAAAAGGGCTGCCGTTGTGTGAAAGACAATTTGCACTTACAAGTAAAGGTGTCTGGACTGGTATGGCTGAGCTACACACACAATTTTTTAGGACAAGAATATGCATATGTCCTTATTCAGTGCTGTTTTTACATTTTGAAATGAAAACCACTTTAGTCAGAGAGTTTAGTTTTGGGATTTAATAAAGCTATTTTTAATCAGTATTTTGCAATTCATATTCTCTGTTGGTATATTCAAAAAACATATTTTATCTGGTTCATTAAAAACCTGGAAGCATTTTGTGATACAATCACAGATTTGATGCACAACTGTTACATGTTGTGTTTATGCTGGGAGGAAGACAAAAATAATAAAGGCATAAGAGTAAAGAGTTTCAATCACTAAATGATTGCATATACCATTGGCAGAATTTATAAGTAGAGCCTAGGATGAGTGCTTTTATGTGGTCAAATAATTTATTATTATTCAATAAATAGGGTCAACTTCCTTGTCATATCAGCTGCTCCAAAAATGTGACCTTGTATGCCTAATATTCTTGATTAGATTTACATGTATGCATTAAGCAGACACTTTGATCCAAAGTGACCTACAAAAGAAGGGTTAAACATTGAACTAAGACACAATTTTTAAATTATAAGTAAGACATTATCAATTTGTGTTTCACTTACAACATTCAATTAAAACACAGATTACATTGAGTGCTATTAGAAAGTAAAAATTGCATTTGAAGCTTTTAGGGCTCTCAATGTACTTATTACTGCACATATTACTTCTTAGTGCAGACAGAGCGCTTGCATAGTGCAGCAAGAGATTAAAAAACTTTACTGGATAGTTGCTGCAATAGTTGAGTAGCACTTGCATAAATTCTGAGTAAGTGGTGTATATGTGCAGTATTTATGGAGTGCCTCTAAGGCAAAATAAATGCCACAGACTTTTCCAACAAACCCAAAAATTCGTATGCATAATTTTGAGGAGACCAAAATATGCACCCCAAATTGTAAGATTTAAAGAAACATAATAGATTTATTTTCTTCATCCACAACAGTATAACTAGATTATCAGGCTTCATTAAGTATTTATTGAAGACTTGGTAAATAAGTAAAACTTAACTTAGAAAAAAAAAGTATTGCCATGCAAAATACATTGTTTTAACCACATAAAAAATCATCTTCCAATTCATCTATACAACTTTTAGTAGTTTTACAATTTGCATTGAGAAGATTCACCCTTTCTATTGATTACAAGAATGTAGCGGTCTAAAGTATTTTTCATTATAGAATTCACGATTGCTGATCTGGATAAGGTTTTAGATAAAGCATTAGAATTTACTGTTATAAGGATGAATACATAATATGATGAGCATACGTGCAGTGTGATATTAGAATCTACAGTGTTAAAAGTAAAGGAGCCTTGCAGAGATTTGTTAGTTACATGCAAGTGAAGGTAACTTAAGTGGAAACCTATCCATTAAAACATGAGACCTCTGCAGGGTACCTTTAAGTACAAAATAAGATGGAATGCAAACTCACAGTGGTTCTTGAATTACTAATGTATTATTATTATATTATCATCACAGTCTTTATGATTTCAAAGCAAATATTAATGCTATCGAAGAGTAGTTTCTGTTTAAACCAATACATTATTTTCTTTAAATCTTTGGCAAGAATGTTTTCACTCATACCTACAATATCATATTTTTTAACAATTTTAGAAATGGTCTTTCAACATTTTTAATTTAAAAGAAAATAAGCAACATACTCCACCAATGTAACCTCTGTCCAAAGTAGTAAGAAGACAACCTCTGCAAAAAAAGCCATACATTGCTTGATTTAAAGTTAACAAGCCATGAAGAGGCTATGTTCTGATCAGGTGAAACATAAATGTTGCTTGTTGGCCTACTTGCAAAATTATATGCCAGGGGAAAGACTGGTCTTTTCCTATAGCAAAACTTGGTTCTAGCAGTATCAAGTCATAGGAATACTTTATTCAACCAATCACGGATTGTGCATGGTAATAGATGGATATATGCAATGCTTTGTTTAACTTTAATTAACCAGATAAATACTCTATTTAAAGAATCTTTGGCAGTACTGGTAAAATAATCACTCTAGTTTTAATGTAGTCTAATACAAATTTTTCAGC
>JAVLVB010000580.1:2568066-2580566 GCA_032876305.1 Orestias chungarensis | reverse complement strand
GAGGAGTGAGATTTCATTGTTATGATCACATCTGGTGTTGGGGACTCTCAAAACATTAAAAGTTTGTTTTGATTTGCTTTTCATATATTTTTTAACAGCAGTGGCCTCCGACCCAAGTCCTAGGGATATACTTCCCAACTGATTTAAGATATAACTCTGCTCCAACACACCTGAATCAAATGAATAGCTTGTTTTTGGGTCTTTGCTGAATTTGATTTCATGATATAGACGCAATTTAATCATTTTATTCAGCTGTGTTGGAGAACAGATGCATCTAAAACCTGAAAGATAGTAGATTTTAGGAACTGGGGTAGATCAATGACTTGGGATAATTGCATTTAGAAACACATAAAGGAAATCTTGTGTTTTTGTGCAGTTGCTACAACTATTTAGTGTTAAAAGCCCAGGAGCTTGAGTTCTAGTAGGATGTCTTGTTGGACATGATGTCTCACGATGATTAAGGCTTGTCAGACGACAGTCGAACAGTCCAAAAGGCAGACTAGCTTCTTGTTTGAAGTACACTGCAACTCATAACTGGCAGCTGACTTTCAACCTCGTGGCTGATCTATTCAAATGTTTCGATGTTTCACCATAATGTTATTTTCCTATGCTAAAATCTGATTATAAAGAGCGACCAGTCTTTATGGAGCAAATCACCAAGAAAGTATTTTGCTAACGCCCTCATCCTTGTTATAGTGTTCTCAAGCTTATATTTCTCCTCCAAATGTGAAGATGGTCATTATATGACCACTTACTGCTATTACATAGTTTAGAAGACAGACATGTTTCTAACACAGTATCTATGTCCTTAAGTGCATGTGCTAAGTGCAGTCTGCCTTTGTAAATCTTGCTTTTAGAATAATAGCTTATTTTCTTTAAAGAGTGCTTTCAGTCCATGTTTCTGAATGTTTTCTTATTTTTTACTGCAGGTAATGAACTTTCTTACACACTTCAGCCATCATCTCTAATATACCAAACATTTTGTTTGAACTTTACCAAGGACGTTACACTTGCATATAATTGTTTCTATATATAAATAAGAACCCTTACAACCTGAAACATGTATGAAGATTAATGGAAGTTCATTCTCCTTGGCATATCCTACCAGATTGTTTTGTTTTCCTCATAAAAAAGCAGTGTGTTTGAGATTTTGTCTCAAAACATATCCACAAGTGTGCTAATATTTAACTGAAAGTACAGTGACTGCATTTAATGTTAAATTTTTAAGAAAGCCATACACTATTATTTAATAATTTCTCCGTGGCATTTATTATACGTAAAAAATGCTAATCTTAATCAACCTACAAAAGGAAACACATACTCAGATTTTATGTAACAAAACAAGTAATTACATAGTGATTAAAATCATTTCAACAGTATTTACATCCAAAACAAAGCACAAAAACATACCTTTTTCTTTCACAGTTAGCGTGAAGTTCTTTTTTGTGAAAGCACGATGGCTAAACTCTCCGAAGTCAAACTCACGAGTAACGTGGCACTCATAGAAACCATGGTCACGCTCTGAGACATTTTGGATCTGAAGGGACAGATTTTGCATGTCTTTGCTACCAAACCAGGACAGGCGGCCGTTAAAATGCTCATCCTCATTCCATTCGTCCTCATTCCTTCTTCTGAAAATCTGTGTAAAAAAGAAAACGCCAGAAATTTTAACATTAAGAATCTTGACTGATCAGGACAGACTCTGAAAAGTATGTGTTGAACACGACACCGTTCTGGAAATGTACCTTTGTTTTACTGGATGTGTTGTTTTCGGGTTTTTTTGACGTGAAGTACCATTCCACAGTTGTAATTCCTTTCATCTCTTCCCTCTTCAAACAGGAGATGCATGTCAGCCTCATTGTGCCTCCCAGCACTGCTTCGGTATCTGATCCCACATCGACACATACTGGGCTGCTCAGATGGACTAAGGAAGCGATAATACACACATTTAGCTCCGCACTCAATCCATATTTTCAAATTTAAGGTGCATCACCCTAAATTAATGTTAAAGACTTTTCACTGTTACCTGCAATATTATTAATAATGTAAGCTAATGCATACAAGAGCTCAGGGCTCAGAATTTATTTGAGTCTACCTCAGATTTGATAATTTATGTAAGCAATGTATTATTTTGTGATATTGAAATTGGCTTTGAAGGCTTTGAGACATACAAAGACTGTCTACCTTGTAGATACACACAATTATTATTTTATTTTGCATTAATTTCTCATGAGCAAGATTTTTAAAAATATTTTATCATCTGTTCACATCAAATTCAACACGGAAACAGAACTCGGTTCATATAAAAACCGACAAATATGTAATTTTTTACATCTGTGAACACGGGAAAAAATTGAGTCACAACAGATCAGCAATTAAAAAAATAGGGCTACTAACAGGTAATGTTTGCATTGAGTCGGTGGAGTAGTTATTGGTAAAGTTTAACACTCTATGTAGCATTGGAAGGGTTAGATATATTATGAGAAGACTAGAGAAGGACACTGCTGGATTGTGAATACATTACATGTTAATTGCATTATTTGAGGAAACCGATGAGTAGAATGGCAAATAATTCAATTGTTATGAATGCATAGACTTGGAGTCTGCAACAGTGCATCTTCAGAGCCACACAGGGCTCCTTCAGCCCCTCAATACTGTCTCTATGGAGAGATTTGTTTAGGAAGACTTCTATTTCCACATGTTCATAAAATATCCACAACAGAAAGACACTAATGGAATGACAGATATCGTGTGATTTTTGGTATCTTTATGACCTTATGGATTCAATTTGTATGTGTGTTTTAAGTAAACTATTTTAATTTATTTAAATGTTTTGGGGTCTTTCTGTTACCAACATTTTTTGGCTCTGGATAGTGGTTTAAAAGGGCTGCTAATCCTTTGCATCAACTGATTTTATCTTTGTTTTCATAACTTAAAATATTTTCTATATATTACAACCACAAACACCAGTGGTAATGTACGTGATAGACCAAAACAAAAGGTTGCTATTATTGTAAAAGCAAAAATAGATGCTGTTTAAAATTGTTTAAACGGAGAAGGAGAGGAGGGATCTAATCAAACTTTGGAGGAACCGGTAGAGATCCATAGCACTAATGGGATAATCTGTTATTTGGACGGTATTAGTAGTAGACTCTACAAATCTGATGAAGAGTGGTGAAAAGAAAACACAAACCATTTAGGAGACACAGCAAACATGAAAGAATATTCTCTGATCAAATAAGATCATAAACATAAGATCACCCAACATAAAACAGTATATGTAGAGGAAAACTAACCCTGCATATTAATATTAATTTGTTTACAACATCTCAACAGACAAAAAGTGGTGGCAGCACCATGCTGGGATTTTCTTGAGTTGGTATATGGAAACTAGTCGAAGCTTCGTTAAAGACGGATGAAGTGAAATACAAGCAGTCCTTTTAACAGGGAGTAATGTCTGAAAAATAAGATTAAGGGTTTACCTTCCAACGGGATGACAGCACTAAACATATGGTTACATGTCGTTAAAGAGGCCCCAGTCAGACTTGGATCAAACTGAGAATGTATGTTAAGACTGATCTGGAAAAGAACGGGCAGCAGCTTTAGACAGTAGGTCTGAAAAGCTGTGTGTAACACTGTGTGTATGATTGTTGGGCCCATTATGTAACCAACTCCCCCCTGGGTAGGCAGTGGCAACATTGATTAAATCTTTTTTCTTTTTTTTTATCTTTATACACAAATGTGTGGGCAGAGATAGAAGAGAAACCCCAGGACAGAGATGGAGAAAAGAAAGAAAAAAATGACACACAACATAGCTTTTATTTATCTATTTCACCTGCCTATATGAAATAAACGTCAAAGGCAATAGGAACTTCCTTTTAAAAACAAAACAAAAAAATCGTAAATGACTCCCATAAAACTTATCAAGCAACATAAGGTATTGCATAAGACAGTGTCCAAATGTATACTTACCAAGAAACGAGAAAACAAGTGAGGTTTGCAGATGAACTCTGTGCAGAGTTACCATATTCAGCCCTGTGAGGAGCTGCTGGTGGGAGAACCACTGCTGGACACGTAGCTGCGTTGGAAGTTGTCCTCCAGGCCAACTGCTGGATGCCAGAACCCCAGCACCACGGACAGCGCCTCGGCTCGGCCGCTCGGAGCGCAGGAAAACTTCCTTCCAACCCAGAAGAAGCAATATAAGGGGACGAGCAAGACTCAGCAGAACCGCGCTTTTATTTCAGCAACATCTGTACATTAACGGCGTCCTAGGACGCAGTTCCTCATCTACAAAGGGGTAGCAAATGTCAGCAATTGAACGGAATGAGCAAAGTCCGAGATGTGCGACAGCAAATTGGAGTGATGCAACAGTTTCCTCGCCCACAACTCCGATTCCCTTAGTCCAGATCAATCTAAACACCTTTTTTTGTCTGTTTTTTTTTTCTTTATTCTAAAAGGAAAAAGAAGCACCAAAGATAAGAAACAGTGGATTTAAACAATAAAATCGATTCACTCACTTCCAGCCTGGAGATAAGGAGTCTTGATCAAACCCAAAACAGCAATACTTCACAGAAAGATTGTTGATTGTTTCAAGTCTTATTTGTTTCGGGGTTTTTTTCAAATCATACAAAAAAATTATAATAAAACACGAGCGACAATATTTCCTAGCTGCTTCTCACTCTTTGTTTTCCACTTAGCTCTTGGCAGGAGGAGAGCGTTTGATACGCATGCGTGAGTCACTCCCTCCCACAATTCAATGCTGATGGTGTTGGAGCATTTTGGGAATGGGAAACTCAAGAAGCAATACATAAACAAAAAAAGTCAAAACAAAAGAGTTCCTGCAACAGGTTACAGACATTCTACAAAAAATTTGCTTTTAGTTTTATTAAATAAAAAAACAAGAAAAATAAAAGTGGGTTTGTAGTCTGTCACGGGTTAACATACTTATCTATTATTATTCAACCTATGTCATTATAAAAAAAAAATATAAATAAAAAATAAATAAATAAGTATTGCTGGTTGTCAAGCCTTTTAGTACTTAAAGTAAATCAGGTCAATAAAGCATCTTGCAAAGTACTCGCACACTCTTTGTCATTTTTTCCACACTCAGCTACAAAAGTTTGTGATCTTAATTAAACTTTTCTTATTTTAATTTTATTTATTTCAATAGATGATGAAGCAATACAAAACTGTGGAATGAAATTGATACATGCTTTGTATTTTATGAAAGTAAATCTCTTCATGTATTCAGCCTCCTCTTCGCAAAACCGTAATTTCACAGTAAGCACAGCTGCCAGTTTTTTTGTGAATGTCTTTACCAGCTTTGGAAGCCTAGAGACTATATTTTGTGCCTCCTGGCTGCTTTTGTGATTATTGCTATCAATTCCCTGCCAGTCTGCTTAGGTAGATAGCTTTGTTTTAAAATATCTAGTTGCAGCATATGTTCATTTATATCGAGATTATTTTATAAGCTAACCCTGATCTAACAAGATGAAGGGGTATGATAAACTAATACATACCAGCTTTTTTTATTTGACCACTATGTTTTGATTGGATTTGGCAGCCAGTGGACAAAAGAGTTAGTGTTTTGCCTTAAGAAAGAGTGCATTTCCCATGAGGTCCAGCGCATATTGCCGTGAAGTCCTGATCTCCCGAATGCCTGCAGTTGGATTAAAGTAAATATCTGTTTCCAGTGTGATGGATGAATAGCGATGAGGTAATGAATCTAATTGTGACAAAACAATGTCATATGACGATGTTGAAAATAAGAAACGGGGGAACTAAAGTATGCCTTAAAGCAGTGCGCACATTTGTAGTTGAATTTGTAGCAGGGTTCCTGCCACCCTCCTCAAAGTTGGTTATGGCCAGTTAAAGCCATAGGGACCCTCTCGGGTCATGACAGAGGTGTCATTAAATGAGCTGTAATTCGACATATAATTACAAATGTTATGAATATATGTTATGAAGGTTGAACAGTTACTTAATGTTGCCTTAACTTTATTTTGAAACTAGGATTGTTAAAAGAGAGTGTACAATAACTGAGAAAAATTCAATTACACTTGGACATGATATTTTCAGAAATAAATCACCAACAAAGACAAAGGAATAGCAGATTAATCTTAGATTAAGATTAAGTTTAACCTTAGTCAATGTCTTGAAAGGGAAAATATTTGTTTTAAAAATTTAAAATAAAAATTGAAATGCTTTGCATCTTATAGGTGTAAACATTTAAATGCACTTTCTTTGAAATGGATGTCACAGACTGCTTTATTTCCAGGATTTTATTCAATCCCTGCATGTTTTCTGCTGGCGCAAAAATCTCAGATCACCCACATTACTAAATAATAGTTATGGTAAATGAAAACGTTTATAAATTTTTTTATAAAATTGGTTTATGGGTTAGAATTGAAATTTGGTGAATTGTTTAGACCTTAAACAAAACAATTATGATTTTATGACTGAGAAGTTGATAGTCTCTTTATTTTCAAAAGCATCTCATGTAGATGTTAACCATCCAATTTGCAATCTTGCTGTTGATGGTTAAAAACCTTCCCTCTTGATGATGTGTTCAATAATTAATCCCCCATTTATAATGTGCAGATTTAGGCAGAAGAGTTCCTCGCTCTTTGTACTATACTGAACGGCACAAAGTCTTTGCAATCTGACTTAATTATTGAGGTTACAGGATCTTACACAAAGCTTAACAGATTGCTTTCCTGGTGTTCGAGTGGGCTTCCCAGGGGACTCAAACTATGCTGTACCTGCTGCAGGCCTTGGTGGAAGAGGTCAACTTTTGTCCCCAACGTTTGGTCTGCTGAACAATAATAATCATGAATGATGAGATTTCACTTTTCCTTCTTATAGAACGTGTTCTGTTTATATTTTTTAACCTTCCTCTAGTGTTCACTTTCTGTTACTCTTTCTTATGTTAACGGGTAGGTTTTTACCCGTGTCTTAAATCAGATAAGAAAGCCTAAAACAATTATTTATCCTACAATTTGTTTCTTACCTCTTAGTTACCATGTGAGGGTTCCTCATCCATGAAATTGGTCCAAATATTTATTGTTGCGGCCCTGTGGGCCTTTCTTTTGAGAAAATACCCCTCATATTCAGTATAAAATATAGTCAAATGAACCTCAAGAGAATAATATAAATAAAAAAAGGTTGGTATAGTACCTGACTATATAAAGGGTATTAGAACATTTTTCCTAAATGTAAAAATATATATATATATATATATATTTTTATTATTAGCTATAGTAACATCTATGGTGTTACGGGTTAATTTTGACCCATATATAATTACTTCAAGAAGATGGAAAAAAACAGGAGATCATTTATTGAAATATAACTTAATACAAAAACAAAATGGAAAGCACCAGTAATAAACAATAAATAAGTAGTATTAAATAATAACAAATAATAATAATTGTTTTTTTGAATAATGTGTGTGCAAGAACATGCAAGTGTACTTGTGCAATATTAGATGCATGTGTGGCAAAACGTGACACTTCTTTGTGTGTTCTTTGCAGATATTTTTTGCAGGTGAAGCACAATGTGTTTTCTGTCCTTATGCTAGGGCAGACCTGACACCCCTTTCTTTTACAATCATATTGTCTCACTGGGGTCGTGGCTGTTGTAGTTGATGTTCAGCCAGGGCTGGGTGAGGAGGTTGCTGGTGATCTGATGCTCTTCGTGTTGCTGTGGGTGTGGATGGAGCGCTTGGTGAGCTCTGCAGATGTCTGACCAAGGCTGCAGTGGCTGGGTCCCGGGGCATCCGTTACCTTTGCTCAATGTGTGCCTTGACAATGAATCTTCCTAGCTCCTCAAGAAACATCCTTAGCTTGTTATTTTTGTTTGAGTTCCACCCTTGGTGAATTTGGTTCCACAACACAAATGCATTGTGTGCAGATACATCGAGAATGTTGTAAAATACAACCATTGGCCATCTCCTGGTCATTCACTGGCAAGTGTAGGTGGCAGTCACCTTGTCCAGGTTGTCCAGTCCTCCTTTGTTTTGTTGTAGTCCAGGATAATTATGGGCTTTTTGTCACTTCCTGATGACACAGCTGCCTCTTTGTGAAGAGTGGACATCAGATGGCATAAACAGATCAAAACATGTCTTGATGTCACTTACTCTTGTCACAGCAAACCTTGTGAACCCAGGGGTCATTTTGATAACATTTGCAGCATCTGTCCTTCCATGTATGTCAGGAGGTACTGAGCTCCAACAGATACCACTTTTGGATTTGAACCTTTCGATAGGAGTGGGAACAGCTTCAGCACCGGTGACCTCCTCATCAGACTGATCAGATGTGTCTGTGTCTTCCGGTTGATACTCTACGTCTTCTTCCTCAGAAACCTGCTCATCTGTATCAGATTGCTGCTGTGTGTCTTCTGATTCATTATCATCCAATATATAATCCAGAACTTGGCCCACATCAAATCTTCTTCTCATTGTTGCATGCTGTAAACTGGAGATGTATACTCTGCAAAGCACCAACACTGAACTGATTTGGCTGCCCATGTCTGGGCATGTCTGTCCAGAAGGCCCTAACTCAACCTCAAGTGTTTGAAGGTAGAGCTCGCTGTGGGTTGTTCGTTTACAGTGTGTTTATGATTTCAGGTTTGGAATTTATTATTGTTTATAATTTATTATTATAAATGTTAGAACTGCTGTCTTTGTATCCGCGCACATCAAAACCGATGGCTGCTTTTATAGTTCATGTTGCGCCTGTAAAATAGCAAAGATTTATATAACAAAGGCTCCAGAGGTACTTAATTCTTTCACAGAGAAAAAAAAGAGAAGAGAACAGTTAAGTGCAACCAGCAGCAGCAGGCTTGCTGAGAACCAGACTAAATATGGCAGGTCTGGTTGAACCACATGCTGCAGATAAGGAAACCATAGCAACAGTAATGCAGTACCATGGTAACTAGGGGCCTGCTTAGTGACAGACTGCAAGCCTATTATAGGAATACAGGAAGCTTCAGAACTATTTCTGTTCATTACCTGCATCCAGACCTACACGCTGCAGAAAGCAACACAAAATAATTAAAAAGAGAAAAGTGTAAATAGATATTGTTTTTACCATGTTGCTTTATAATCGTCTGGTGCACACTTGTAACTATTACATTTTGATCTGGTCTTATTCCTGAAAAATAGGTCTGAGAGCTGATATTTCATGACACAAGAGCGCAAAAACAACTAGAGAGTACTGTGAGTCCTCAGAAGAACATATGTTGCTTTATATATATATCTATACTGTACGAGTGAGTTGTGTGTGAGTGCTTGCAGGACTTAAGAGACATAAAGAAGATTTCTAGGGATTTGGAAAGCTTTCAAGATTATATCATGATTACAATGGACAGTCATGGATGAAACATGCTGAAACTTTAGATATAAACCTCATATGCTTTGTACCACAAAAGCCCATTATAGACACAGTGTGTAGAGCCAAACATCACTCATCTTTCAGCAGCATTAAATTTGTTGGGGTGCGCTGTATCAGTAAAACTGTAATGTTCCAGCAAGATGTTAAGAAGCATATCTATGCTATTACAATTTTGTCACATTGATTACAAAAAAAAAAGCCTTCATAGGTCTGACCCAAAATAAAGCTGATCTAGAAGGCTAGTGCTTACATTCTCACTAAAATTAGGAAAGTCCTCACACTTGGCCATTGTGGCTCAGAGAATAGACTTTGAATCCTTTTTTTCTAGTATTTAAATCACTGAAATGCTTACAACCAAAATACATTTAGGATCTTCTAGTTTAGGTATGCTGTGCATTCCCACAATTGGAACCAAACACGGAGAAGCAGCTGTTTTTATGTTCATCTGATGTGGAATAGAATTTAAAACCAATCTGTTTAGAATTGGCTTTGATTATTAACAACTAAAACATACTTGGTTTTATTATGGATTGCAATTTTCTTCTTTATGTTTTTCATCAAGTAAAGCATTTTAAATTGCCTTGTTTTTGTATAATTTGTAAATATGCTAGGGACTGAAACCAAATTTAGCTAAACAATGTGACCATGATCTATAATTTTCTTTAGTCTTCAGTTATCTTTGTTGTTGTCACTTTAAATCCTAATAAAATAAAATTTTGTTCATGGTTGAAATGCTACATATTTCTTGTGAAAAAATTAAGATGGGTTTTCTTGTTCAAACTGTCTCTACAATTACTCAAACTTTTAAAGAAACAAAATATTCATGTCTAATCAGAAAAAAATATTTCTAGACAGATGAATAAAAGTAACCTACATCTGCACAGGCTTGTCAGATACCATGACTTGAAAGAAGGAGAAAGGAAAGGGAGTACAGCCTCTAAAAACACCTCTGAATACATATCACATATGGAAACATGCCCACACGTCACGTAAAGTTAGACTTCCTGAAATAACCCATGTGTTTTGATCTAAACAACTAGAGCAAGGGTAATGTGGCAAAACTGCAAATTATCCCACAAATTTACAAACCCATCCGGCTACTCAACCAGTTCTTTATCTGTGCGTGCTACTGTGAAGCAGAGTGAAGAGGTCAGGTTGGAAGCAAAAGAAGCTTATCTAACTGATAAAGCACATAATCTCGGGTCAGTCACTAAACAACACCTCACAGTCTCATAAACAAGCACACATAGCTACAGGGCAATACTACATTCATTCAGGGGGACTTGGCATGGAGCTGAAAGCTAAAACTGATATTAACAGACGACTTGTTCCATCTGACCTTCTGATTTGGCTCACAGCTCCCCTGTAGGAATACTGACTTTCTATTATAAGACCCCCAACCCCATGTGTCAGATAAAGCACTGGAGCAGAAGAACGCAGCACTTATGAAGCTCAGACTTCTCTTCTGACTGGCATTCATGTTGTGAACCGGGTTACAAAGACATTTCTAAGGTTGTGGGAATCCAGGGAAACCACTATATAAGCCATTGTCAAAAAATGAAGACGATATGGAAATTACTCAAGGAGTGTAAAATTAAGGGGTCACAAAAAAAAAAACATATCTAAAGCACTGGGAGTCTCAACAAAAAAAAAATGGATAAAAAGCATCCATTTTCTTAGTTAGGTTTGCTTTTACAGTGCTTGGAGGACTTGTCAAAATGTATAAAACTGTAATTTCTGCTAATTAGCTGAAATATCAGGCAATCAGATGCACACTCGCAGGTTTACCCCTGAATGCCATAGAGTAAAAACAGAAGATAGGCTGTCAGCCTTATACAACAATAGGGATATTCTGAAAACTACATTTCTCATTGAGCTTAAGTTTATTATACAACTTTCAGTATTATAATTAACAAAGGCTGTTCTAAAAGCTTAAGTCTTCTCCTGACAGACAAACATTACAGATTGTGTCACACTGCGGCTAGCTGCCAAGATAATATCCTGTCTGTTATCGCTAGCTGTTAACAGACCACAGCTGAACTGTTTTAAAGGTGGTGCATGCTAAGGTGGAGGTCACTGGGATCATGCTTAACGTATTACATTGTAAAAACATTAGCTAAAATCTGTCAGTAGCAAACGATAACAGAAAAAGGAAGTCTCATAGTGCAGAAAATTAGAATACGACGATGCCATTTGAAAGAAAAACAAACATCAAATACATCTCCACATTTTGTCATTTTCCATTTGACTTGTCTATTATGCTCTGTTGGAGCTGACCAGTGATTCCAGCAAACTTTGATCCATTAAGGTGTCGGGATTGTTGGTGTGAAGACGGCCATTTCTGCTCAGGTCAGAAATTTGACCCCGCCACATTATCATTTAAAGGACCCTCACTCTCTGGACGGCGTGGGCTCTGCTTATGATCAGCTGAAAGAGTGGACCGTCGCTGTTGGTCATGTTCATTTTCTCTTTGCTGATCATTGCTTTCCTTATGACTTCTTGATCCATTTTTTAGGTTGTCGTCACACAGCTGGAACTGTCTCATTTGCCTTAATGTGACTTGCAGCTCATTGAGGCGCTGTGATACATACCATCTCTTTAGCTCCAACAGGATCGTTCCATTACGACTCAGACTTGGCATCTTTGTTGATGTTTCCCTCTGCAAAAATAGATCACTCATTTATACATCATATTTATGCATACTAATGTGTGCCTTTATCTTTTATGTCTTTTATAAAATTTACATCAACATGACGGATGGAATAGTTTAAAAGATTAATACCTTTCATGCAAATACATCAATGCACTGCGCCTTGTGTTAGTAGAGTGTCTAGCAAAATCATTCACTCTCCTCGAACCTTTTCACAATTTGTCACATTTCATTTAAAATTATTTTACTGGCATGGGATTTGTAAGATTTTTTTTTTTTTTTGAAAAGCCATGATAATGTGTTGTAAGCATTTGTATTCACTGACATTTACTTTGATACCCAACCTAAAAACCAGTGGAACAATGAGTAGTTTACATTAAATGCAAACAGATAAAAAAAAGATCACAATTTATTAAAATAAAGCTGCCTTAGAAGTCTTTTAACTGCATGATCAGGAC
>JAVLVB010000580.1:2557313-2567966 GCA_032876305.1 Orestias chungarensis | reverse complement strand
TAAATGTGAATTTAATTGCAAACGACAAAGACCAAAGAACAAAAACGAATCAGGGAGAAAGTTGCAATTAAAATAGTTTTTGTTTGTTTTTTGGGGGGGGGGGGGGGTTATTTTTTTAAATGTAATTTGTGTACATTTTTATTTTATTTTTATATACTACATTTATTTTGTATGTTCCAAGCAGGGTTAAATTATAAAACAATATCCTACCCCATTTTACCAAGCGCAGTTATCATCAGAAAATTTAAAGACTTTGACCAAACTGCAAACATACCAAAACATGTTGTTTACCCACGTTAACAGGCCAGGCAAGGATAATTTTGTTCACTGGATTATTTATTACGGTAACTCTGGAGAAGCTGAAGAGATCAGAATGCAGGTTGGACAATCTAATTGCAGCAGGGATAGGTGATTATCGTATCATTACAGCAAATACTTTTTCCATTGTCTACCAAATTTTGATTTAACACAGTACAAAATAAAACCAAAAATATGTTCGGAACTGTTACTTCTACTGCTTTTTCCACTGTTAGATTAATGAGAGTAGCAATAAATCTAAAGACAGTATTTGTTTGCTGTTCAGGGATAATATTGTGCTACTAAATCTAACTGGTATCTTTTTTATTTTTTTAAAGATAGATACAGATATACTCAGGAATAACCTCAAAATAAAACTCTGGATGTATGACAGGGACAGAGGTGCATGTAAAAATATAATTGTTTATTATATATAGAAAACGATTCATCTTTTGCTACTTAGTTTTGATCTATCACATAAAATTGCAATTAAACATATTAAGGTTGGTGGGTCTAATGTGACAAACTGGAGAGGTTTAAGGGATATGAAACATTTTGTCCCATGTAATAAAAAAAAATCTATGACAAGAATTACAAATCAAATGTACAAGAAAAAAAAGAGACGGAAATAGATCATGACAAGACAATACATATTTCAGTTTAAACAGGCACATTTAAATGACGTAACTTTCAGGATTTTGAGCATAACTTCATTCTAATTACCTCCTGTTCTCCAGCGATGCTCACTCTTTCCTTTACCATCGTGCCTATTTGAGCTCTCCTCTGCAGTTGCATGGTTAGCTGCAGGAAAGATTCACTCATGCGGTCAATTTCTTCCTCTATACTTGACATCTGGGGTGAAAGAATAAGGCAGATGTAAAGCAAGGTTTACAAGAAGTCATGAATATACCTTTTGATCCTTTACTTCTGTTTATGATAAAGAACTGCATTACCTGGACTGGTGTCCCATTAGGTGGTAAACCTGAAGAAAATAGAATAATTATTGAGAAATTATTATTAAAATCATGGAAAAAATGTCATTTCATAAATCTGTACAGAAAAAATAGGTAGCAAAAGAGTTCCTGTGTGCACTCCTTCAGCACTCAGTGGTAACATGATGTATTGGGATACTGGTTCATTTCCCAACAACAAAAACTCTTTAAAGTCATTACAGAGGCAATAATTGACTTTCTCTCCAAACCTCACAGTTGTTAAATGATGTTTATAGCTAGTGAAAGGAAATAAATGAATAAAACAACACAGTCTGATATCCATGTTGGGGCTTATCCTCCCGTGGTGGTATCTCCAGCGCATCCTCCTCTCTTCCCCATTGTCTGAGACATTCACTGAGTACATCGTCTGTACTACTGTAATGAGACTTTCTGGTGGTATTTTACTCAGCCGTTGTAATCGGCGTCTGAAACCAGCTGTTGATGTTGGAGTACTGGGTCACTAGTTGTTTTGAGTAAGCGTTGAATAAAGGATGTCATAGTAACCATTCCTCCCGCATTGTTTGTGAGTGAGTAGTAGCATTCCAACAGGTCCTTATTATCCTCCCTCCTCCACAACACCTGACGCAGACCTTGTTTGGCTCGTCGACGTCTGGCCGAATTGGCATTCATAGCATTATCTCTCATCAGTAAGTAAACTTTACACGGAGAATATTTTACTCTTTTTTAAATTATATTTGGAAAACATTTAATTTTCTTGTTGTTAAAATTAAGATCCCAATAAAGTGCATTGAGGTTTTTGATTATAACATGAAAATGTGAATAAGTTCAAGGCATATCATTGCAAGGTACAGTATTTATTAAAGAAAATACATACATAAAATACATAAATAAATAATTGCTGCAGTAGCCAGCCTGCATTTGATAGATTTGCAGATTATATCTACCCAATTGTAGTGTTAAATCAGTCTAATTATTTTAAGCTTATTCTCTATGATCTAAGCTTTACATTATGTCCGTCTGATTAAGGAGCATACAAATGCATACAAAGATGCAGACTGTAGAAGAACTTTGAAATGCATTTTTTTAAAACAACAGTGCTAATGAATATTGACAAAAGAGATCTATTCTGAATTTTTTGGATCTATTGCTAGTCTTACGATCTTTATTTTTACACTAAGCTTTTAATAAAACTTACATTAAACATTAAAAGCTGCCATACCTGTATTTGGAGTTGATCTTTGTTTGACGTTGCAGATAAGATCTTCCAGCTTAAAATACTTATATTTTTCAAGTCTAAAATATAAGAAGAAGATGAGAAAGGTTCATCACAAATGCATGTAAGATTGTCTGCTGTAGGTTTTATTTTTCTCACCAACCTCCTGGCCAATAGGTGCTCAGTGAAGCAAGCTTCAGAGGGAACTCTGATATTGAGAAATTGCTGCACTAATGCACCATGCTGCCCATCTAATGCATCAAAATTAGGCTGAAAAAAGAAGCAATAAAAAGTTATCAGCCTACATTTCAAACTTTGCTGGAATGATGAGAGAGCTTCAGATTGCTCTTCCACACCTCTGCTGAGCTCCATTTAAATGAGAGGTTGAACAGCTGAAGGCTTACAGTTGAAATAGCCTCATGTAGAGCTTGCAGAAACATCTGGGGTTTGAATCCTGAATCAAAACAACACAAATTAATCATTCTGTTGCTGAAGAAGATTAAATTCTTTCTCTTCATAGATAATTGTCCAGAGTATAATATTATTCATGACATTCAGGACTCTATTTAACTTTTTTTTATTACCTACTGCTATGTGGGCCATGGACTGAAGGATGACAGCAATAAAGTGTCCTACATGCTGAAGCTTTGCCTCTGACAGATAAAGGATTTGATTGGTTGAATCAAAATAGAAGTCCCCTGCAAAATGGGCCAGGGGATTTTCATTAGAAGGGGATGAGCAGAAGGGAAGTGACTTCGCCAGTAAAAGAAGCACAGAGGGGAACATGGGCGAATCAGCAAGCAAATGCATCACGTGACAGCCAAACAGGTAAATAGCTGAGTGCTGTGGAGACAGGCCGTCCAGTGCAGTTGGAATTAGACGATCATTTTGGTTCTCCTGGACAGAAGGTCCCATTTCTGCTAAAACAAAAAATCAATATCCAGGGTGTGATGAAATTATGTTACAGTGCCTTGCAAAAGTGTTCATGCACTCCAACAATTTTATCATGTTCTGTCACATTCTTGATTATTTCATTAGTTTATTTATTGTAAACCAACAAAAAGGTGCATAATTTTGTTCTAGTTTCTAAAGATTTTTCCTAATGTAGCATTTGTCTTTGATTCAGCTCGCCATGAATGTGTCCCAAAAAGTGCTACAGTGGATGTACATGGCAAAAGATGTGCCCCTAATAAGTTTTATCACAACTGAGGCAATGTGGTACTACAAAGTTGAAGCCATCATTGTCCTTCTAATTTACAAGGATCCAATATTTTGTAGTGCATCATTGCCATTGTCATTGTATCAATAAAACATAAAGTGGATTGCTTTTGCAAGACACCATATTTTGTATGTTCTGAGTTTCACTTTCCAAAAAAAAATTACCATTGCAGGGATGCTCATGTGACTCATCAGTGGTGAGTTGTTTTAAGGACTTCTGAATCTCCTCCAAAGTTTTATACAACGGAGATATGATGACCAGTTTGGACAGATCGTCATCACTGAGACAAGTAGCTGATGTCTGTGCACCCTCTAGAGAACAGAAAAATAACATTTGAAAGCAGGTCCCATTTTTTTCTAACATACTCAAAATGGCAACCAACCTGAAAATGTTAAGATTATGATTTGTTTCTGACCTGTGTCATGTAAAAGAGCTTCTCCTTTATTTGGAGATATTGATGAACACTAAGGTAAAAAAAAAAACGACATACAACTTTTACACTCTCAAGATATGCTTGAAACTAACTAATCATATGTTTTAAATACCTGTGTGAAACCAATTTTGGCGTCACCGGTTTGCATAAATCCAGCATGAGCATCACAATCCCTTAAGACAGGACAATATGGAAGACCATGCAGATCCTGGTTTTGCCAGGTTTCTCCTGTCAGCTTGCATAAGAGAGCTTCAAGTGACCCAAGAACAGCTCCCATTAATGACACCGAGGCCTCAGCTGGGGCAATAAAAAGGGAAATTTTCATGAAAATACAATCATTTTACACAAACCATTTTACAAACATGAGACATAAATTTGAGGTCCTTAAAGTAATATAGCTAAATCTTGCAAGTAAACATTAATTCAATCAAATGAAAACAATTCTCCCTGAATATTCCATAAAACAACTTTAAAACAGCAAATTTGCTTTACACATACTGGATCCCATTTCAATTACAACAATTTATCATCAATCAATCCACATATAATATAATATAATATAATATAATATAATATAATATAATATAATATAATATAATATAATATAATATAATATAATATAATATAATATATCAGTTAATTATCATAATAATTGAGGCAATCACAACCAAATTAAACTGGCTTTGGATGTAATGACAGAAGGAGTGATTGTATTTTTAAGGCAACAGCAGTAATGAGGAAAGCATTAATTAACTTTTACTCCGATTTGCTAAAGTATTTTCACTACAGTTGTTTTTGGAGTACGTTTTCACCAACATCTTTTAATTACTGTTAAAATTGTTTTCTTCAACCAAATATGATGTTGATTATCAAGTTACTAGCTGCTTTGCATTTTATTTAAATTTATATAATAAAAAAAAAAAGATCACAAGGCTGATGATAACGATGCCCATTAGCACATACAAGTTAATTGTAACCTTTATACACCTGTCATTAAAATTTGAGTAATTTAGCTGTTGTTTTGAGGTGCGCTTCGATAATCTGGAGGCCGATTTCTGTTTTACTATCCACAGAGAGAAAAACTGATGGTAAAACAGTCCATCAGCATGTTTCTACTCCTATTAACCTTATAGTTGCTTAACACATGTATTTTGTTATTACAAACCTTTACATTGATTCCTCCAAACACTTTTACCAGATATCCCTACTTCCTATTCAGGGGTCTTTGGCTTTTTATAATAAAGAAGATGCAGTAGCTGCCTTAGAGCTGCACAGAAACCAATATGGTGGGAGTTAATAAGTTTAATTGCTGGGTAGCTTATTTTTGTTATTAGAAATTGCAATGTGTTCATTTACTTTTATAAATGCTTTACTATGTAATTTGTCTACCTTTTGATCTTAATAATACATTGTATTGTTGTAAATAGCAACTATAAAAACAATGTATTGCTATTATTGCTTACCTTTTTAAAAAATCAGTCATGCTGTCATGTCTTCTTACCTTGGTCGTCTTTTTCTCCAATGTTAGTGAGCGATGGCCTGTCCTTCGTCACATTGCGGACTAAAATCTCTTTACGGAGACTCAGGTTTTTAAAGTCCATATTTTCAAACACATCCTGAAAAAAACATACATTTCTTTGTTTATTTGCTTTAAATACCTTTAGTGCAAGCCCACCTATTAAAATAAACACAAAATAGCTGTTAAACCTTCAGTGATTCCGCCTGTTGGCAGATATTCCTATAAAACTCCTGCATGTCTTTGCGATGTCTTGCCAGCTGTGCAGCAATGTGGAGATTCTGGTCCTCTAACTTGTCATACAGAGTCTTCACATTGAACTCTTCCAGATCAAAGAAGCCAGACATGTTTCCTAAATAAGATAATCACTTAAAAGTCATTGAGTGATCTCCTCTGTGTATGGCTGCTTCTTGAAGAAAGAACTTTCCTTAATTTGACCAAATGTCAATTCACCGGGATCTCTCTCTCTCCCTCTATTTAAATAAATAATATAAGCACAACCCATTACAATCCAACATTACCAATTATTTTCTTTATTGCCCATCTAATTCCCAATAGCCCCTTAACTAGGAACTGTCATGCATGATGATCTTATAATAACTAGTCCATTCAAATGAAAGCAGAATGAATAATGGAATATACACAAACTTAGTAACGTTAGTGCGTACACCATTGTGAGTCAACAGAGCATATTACCAGTGTGTAGTTGAAGCTAAATATATGGAAAAGTGAATGAAAAAATTGTCTGAAGACTTTTTCTTAATTAAAGTTAAAATTCTATAAATTAATACATTTTTTATTTTTCTCTAAACCATTCATTCCCTTCATTCTTCAGCCTCTTTATATTAGTCTTTAGGAAACAAAAAGCAAAGATTTATTGCCTTTTGATAAGAAAAAAGTTACTGCAAAGTGAGACGAAGAGATTTTTACCTCCCTTTAAGATTGTGGATTCCTCGGCTTCGGCTCCCTCGCCTACTCCTCGACTGCCAAGAATGCTACATTGACACTGGATAGTATTACTAAAACATGAATAAAGAAAATCCGGATTTATAAAACGTTATAAAAGAGATATAAAATATTTATACTACATGTTTTGATTTGAGATTGTATTTTAAAATACATTAATTTTCTTATATAAAGCCTTTATAATAAAAAAAAATTTGTATTGATCTTTTAAGGGCTTTTATTTTTGTGAAAACAACTTAGAAACTGGAGTTGAGGTGGTATGAAAATGTGAATTGACAAAAAAGATGGCCAAAGTCTTGAGAGGTCTGTCAAGTAATATACATCTGTGGGCGCTTTTCAATGAGAATCAATTTGGTAGCCCTTCATGTCATTTGGTCCCCATAAAGTAGATCTCAGTTGCAAAAAGGTTGGTGACTCCTGATTTAGTGCCAGTACACACTTGCCTGGAACTCTTCCACATGGTTTAAAAATTGTCTATAAAATAATAACCAGGGTCATCAATAGAAATAAATACTTGAACAATATTACAGAGAGTAATACTTTTCCATGGGATTATCTTTATGGCTTTAAATCACAATAGCTTGCATTTTAAAAGATTTGAAGCAAATTGTGTAATTAAAACACTGTCCATATAAATATGAACTTTATTAATGTAGTTTAAAACCTGTTAAGTCAGTTTTATGTGTGGCATAACTCAGACTCATTAGTATGGAGTAGAGTGGGTGACACTGTGATAAGCTTGTATACACTAAGACAATTCACC
This sequence comes from Orestias chungarensis, assembly GCA_032876305.1. Taxonomy (NCBI): domain Eukaryota; kingdom Metazoa; phylum Chordata; class Actinopteri; order Cyprinodontiformes; family Cyprinodontidae; genus Orestias; species Orestias chungarensis. Next base: position 2,560,606 of record JAVLVB010000580.1, on the reverse strand, counting down.
CAGAGGCAGAGTTATCAATACATAATGAGCTAAATAGGAAAGTGAATAATTGTTTTTCTAAGGAAAAAAAAAAAAAAACTTAAATCAGGGTGTCCAGCTGTGGTTCTAGATGGTTGGCTGCCCTACATTAGCTGATTCAAACGGTCCAACTATCTTCTTAGCATGTCATAATGTTTTGCAGAGGCCACCATTGGAAGCAGATGAGTTGAACTAGATAAAGAGTCAATCATGAAGGATATCAACTCTTAGGAACTGACCTTGGACACTACAGACCTAAATTAATAAAACATTATGTTCTCCTATAGGTGTTTAAATGACTTGATCTCAAGAGGTTTCTAGCATCCATTCTGGTTTACATATTATTATAAATACCCTGGGACCAAATAAATTAAGTATCTTGGCTTTATCTATAATCAGGAAACAACAGGAGGTCCGAAAAGTGAATGGTAACATATGTTTAACAAATGTTACAGATGAACATAAACGAACAGGAATAATTCTGTAATATTTGCAAATCATTATTTAGAGAGGCAACAAAATGTTGCAAATGAGCAATGATACAAATGAGCATCTAATCATAAATAAACATAAAACTTGCTGTGTGAGATTACTGAAACGGCCTTTAAGCTAGTCTTTAAGAAAATCCAGCAACACTGGTTTCTTTCACAGTTAAAAATGAATTATATTTCTCTTTATAAGGATATGTTAGCATGTTGCTAAGTATTTCTATGCTTATATTAATCACATGCTATGCTAGGATAAAATTAGGATAGTTTTCAATCCAATTGTAATATATTTTTATTTAATATTATAAAACTACTAGAATGGGTAAAATGTCAAAGGAGAAGGCCTTAGCATTAGTTTGTCCTCTCTCAGGCTGGCAACATATAATATGGTTTAAAAGTTGTTTTTTAACAATGATTTTGGAAAAAACTCACCTTTCTCTGCTGCAAACACACTCGACAGGGCAAAAAGGCTCGCCAAGACTTCGCCACTTTGGTTTTATCTTCCAGTGGGCAACAAGTTTTGCTTCACTGGGTTGCATAACCAGCACAGTTGTGGTCAGAACTACAACCAGGACCAAAAGCAGACTCAGGATTCCTGCACACAGTTAGTGTTAGACCAGTGCGAAATGTGTAAATTCACCACAATAATCCGGCACCACTCAATCATTCAGATTTCAATTGTTAAAAAACAAAAACAAAAAAAAACAACAAAAAACAGCAGCTTGCCAGCAATGACACCCCAGTCAGGCAGAAGGTTGAGCCGGTGATGTTTTACAATCCCATACTTGACCAAGTATGCTGGAGTCATAGGTTGAAATGTTGCTGCCCTCGTGTCACATTCCGTCCCCTCCTCACTGACCACCACAACCATACTCCACTCAGGGACAACGCTGTCCACAAAGACATACTTTCCCGCTTCAACAAAAACATGGGCAAACCTTAGAGGAGAGGAGAGAAAAGTAAATCTTTGCAAAATCAAGCTTAAAAAGTTAAATGGTGTGTGGAGTCTGCACTACATGGTAGCGTTAAAACTTGTTTGCTTCATGAGAAGCTGCAGATGTCTGAAGGCTCCATAATCCCAGCTTGGATTACTGTTGAACAAGTGGTCCTTCTGGTATACTGGGAAGTGGCTGAGGCGGCGGTCTACAGGTAATGTTAGAAAGTCATGAGAATATTCAAGATAAACTAATAGAAACCTACCAACACGACAACGAGTCAATATAATTCAATATACCAGTGTGATTAATGTTGAGATGAAAAACGAGCATGTCACCCGAAGATAGGCAGACGATGGGATTTGGGATTCGAGGAAGGGCATCAGAATCATTCTCCTCCCTCTGCGCCACCTCTTCCTCATCCTTCTTCTCCTCTTCATCATCATCCTCCTCCACATCATCATTATCATCGGTAATATTTTCATCATCATCATTATCATAATGATCATCATCATCATTATGTTTGATGTCTCTCCTTTTTCTGGATATTGTGTTTAGGACATCAACTGATTCTAAAAGAGAGACTTTTGCTGTTTTTTTGTTGCATATATTATTATGTAAGATAAATACAGTTGAGCAAAAACTTGAAATAACAGAAGTTACCCACCATCCATAGAGAACATTGTTTCCTAGTGTGGAATAATTATGCAGCAACGCATTTAATATTTTTTATAAATGCAGGATTTGGGTGTAAAAAAAACATTATTTCTATTTTATATAAAGGCACAAATATTTGCATTCATCCTCACTCTAACTTGGTTAAAAAACCCTTGGCAACCTCAACCACATCCCTTTTTGTTTTAATCGACTGCATATCAAAAATAGACTGGTCTTAAGCATTGAGTACGGATATCTAGCAAGATTGAGGTTGGTTCTTTACAGATGCTATCTCTGAAGTCCAGCTCTTACCTGACAGGAAAAGATTGTCAAGGTCTCTTTGAAGAGGAATCCAACCAAAGAGTCCTTCAGATGTAAACTGCACTAACTGTGCTTTTCCAGATGTCTGAGAATGGATGTCTGGGCCTACAACATTTGTTACTGTCTGAAAGTATAACACAGAAAATAAGCCGGTTATTACTCAGTTGTGAGATCACACCTTTAAATAAGCCAAATAAATAATTCTGAAGTTTTTTAAACTATATCTTTAAAAATACATATGCAGTATTCTACTAATATAACAAACTATTCTTATTAGTGTGTATTTGAGTGATGAACATATGTCAACAAGTGCTGTTTAAAATTCTGTTGCATTGTTTAAATTTTTATACAATTAAAAATGCATTTATTAATTTTGTTCACTAAACATGTAGATTTTACTGGATGTCTACAAGTTATTGTTGAGACAACATCCAGTGGCAACTTAGGTTTTTATGGATAATTTTATTTTATTTTGAAGATGATTTTACATGGAAAGAAGGATTGCAGCTCGTTGGCAGTAAACCATGTGCTGTTCTGATCTATTAAGGTTACAACCTCTGCCCTAGTTCTAACCTTAAGGGTGTCAGGCCTATGGCTATAGATTAAACGGATAGGAAAATATCTCTTTACAGACTGGCTAAGCTCAGCCTTAGAGATAAAGTGAGGAGAAATATCCTCCTGAAGAAATGCTTCTGATATTCCCCAATAAAAAGATTTGGTGTGTCTCATTAGTATACCTTCTCGGTACCTCCATTTGGAAATCCCAGGGCTATAATTTGACTGTTTAAAGCAAAATATAGCTTGCTAGATTACAGTCACTTAGAAAGGTTTCATTTATATTCACAACATTTGCTTAATGAACAATCTTAATTTT
>JAVLVB010000580.1:2508112-2551845 GCA_032876305.1 Orestias chungarensis | reverse complement strand
TATATATATATATATATATATATATATATATATATATATATATATATATATATATATATATATATATATATATATATATATATATATATATCAAGGTGAGTTTTACACTTCATTACAGTTTCTAAAGGAGAGCGGATATGAATATTCTGCTCAAAAAATAAATAAAGGGAACATCTAACTTCTTTGAAATCAAACTGTCCGCTTAGGTAGCAACACCGATTGACAATAAGTTTTGCATGTTATTCTGTTGTGCAAATGGAATAGACAACAGGTGGAAATCTTTTGTGAGTAGCAAGACACAGCGGGCCACAGACCACTTCTCAGTACCTATGCTTTCTGTCTGATGTTTTGGTCTCTTTTGAATGTTGGCCGTGCTTTCAGACTCCTGGTAGCATGAGATGGACTCTACAAACCACACAAGTGGCTCAGGTAGTACAGCTCATCCAGAATGGCACATCAATGCGAGCTGTGGCAAGCGTCTGTCAGCGTAGCGTCCAGAGCCTGGAGGCACTACCAGGAGACAGGTCAGTACACCAGGAGACACAGAGGAGGCCTTAAGAGGGCAACAACCCAGCAGCAGGGCTGTTAGCTCCACCTTTGTGAATGGAGGAACAGAAGGAGCAATGCAAGACCCCTGCATAATGACCTGCAGCAGGCCACAATTGTGCATGTGTCTGCACTAACGATTAGAAACCGACTCCATGAGAATGTCTTTATGAGGCCCCGACATCCACAAATGGGGGCTGTGCTCACAATCGGACCTGAATCCGATTGAGGACATCTGGGACATCATGTCTCGCTCCATCCACCAATGTCACGTTCCACCACAGACTGTCCAGGTGTTGGCGGTTGCTTTAGTCCAGGTATGGGAGAAGATCCCTTAGGAGACCATCCGCCGTCTCACCAGGAGCATGCCCATGCATTGTAGTGAGGTCATTTAGGCACGTGGAGGCCTCACACAACACTTTAATTTTGTGTGTAACTCCAAATCCAGGCCTCAATTGGTCAATACATTTGATTTCCATTGATGATTGTTGTCTGATTTTCCTGTCAGCACATTTAACTTTGTACAGATCAAAGTAATCAATGAGAACATTTCATTGTTTCAGATCTAGGGTTTGTTATTTGAGTTCCCTTTATTTTTTTGAGCAGTGTAGTATTAAAAATAGACATATAAAAAATATGTTTGCATATGTACGATGGATTTAAACCTATAATGAAGGGTGTCAGTGAGATCCTTTACATGGTACCTGTGCTGTTGCAGTGTGAACCAGGGGGACAGGGCGAGCAGTCACCCTTGCTGCCCGCTCCTAGGGAAGCCCGATAAGTAAACATTGGACACGGCCGGGGTCCAGTACCACTGCTGAAGTCACTGCCGGGGAGACCGTCACAGTAATGACCAGCTGGACACAGATGAATGACTGGGTCTCCTGCAAACAAAGTAACCCCAAACAAGATTAAGTGAAAAAGGAATCAGCTAAGCTTTCTCCAGTGGGACAAATGTAATGCTCTTTTCCAAACCTAACACACCACAGTTTATCCACTTAGCTGTTACTTTAGAACGTAAAGTTTAGACCTGGTAAAAAAAATGGTTTCAATTTCACTAAAATTTGGTATTGTCAATGCTTTTCCATTGATATACAACAGGCAGCAAGAACATATATAGCCTTTATTGGGTGTTTCTATCATTTGAGACTTATTCCATTATATTAACAGGTTGTTAGTAATGCGTTTGTAAGTTGTTTCATGTTTTTAAACGCACACCACTCTTACCTTATGCTTAAATAGTGCAGCTGAATCAATTGTAGTTTTAAATTAAGCTTCAAATCTTAGCTAGGCCTGTCTTGGAAAATTGTTGAATGGTTATGTAAGGGGATTTTATCTGTCTGAGTAAAGATTGAATAAAACTATACTAAAAAGACTGAGTCAGAGGTTCATCTTCCAGCAGGACAGCCACTTTAAAAATCGAACCCTAGCTGCAATAGGATATTTTAGATCAAACTATGTTCATGTGATAGAATGACCTAACTAAAGTCTAGATCCTAAATGAAATTGAAAGCCTATGGCAAGGCTTAACAGTAGTTGTTCACAGACACGCTAGAAAATGTAAAGAGTAGCTGTTTGTTTTCTTTCAATTTTCCATTTGTTGCACATACTTCTGTTTGTGCCCACTCCCGACAGATCTGTACCTGCATAACTACAACCCCTGGTTTCTCTACATAGTATTGACTTTGCAAAGCTAAATGTAAATGCACACCACCGTTTTTTTGTTATTTGTTTTTGTTTCTAGACAGAATTCTAAAACCATGTAATCCTTCCCTGTTAGTTCAAATGCATGCACTATAGTTTTTTGTAACTTAAAAACCATCTTGCTGTTAGATTTTTTTATCTTTTTTTTTTTTTGCACCATCACTTACCAGCTTTGCACCAATACTGTGGTGGACAAGGTAAGCAGTCATCAATCATCACTGCCCCTGGAAAACTCCTGACTGTATTTGCTGGGCACATCTGTGCCTGTTCTGTACCTTCAGGACAATAATAACCTAACCAAAAAACAAACAATCTTCAGAAAAACTATAAACATCCAGTTTTTTTAATTTTTTAATTTTTTGATAGAAAAAATAAATGTGCATAACAAAAATGATGAACACTTAAGGTACTTTTTGGTTGATGTTTTTTTTTTTATTGATGCCCAGTACCTGGTGGACAAGGGCCTGCACACTGCACGCCCCACTGACAGTTGGTCACGTTAGAAACTGAACCCTCAGGGGTGAAAGCTGCACTCCCAGAAATACACAGATATCCTGCAGCACAAACACCCTGGATCTTACCAGCCCTGTGAACAAAGGATTTGTAAACACAAAACCATTTAGACGCATTAAAATATGCATTTAGATAATTAGGATAGTACCTAAAACATTTATTTTTTCCCAAGACATTTTAGCCTCCCGATGTTTATGCACAAAATCATATGGATGTCAGCACTTGCTTTCGCGCTTGTGTAAGTGTACATAGAATGCTTACCACATAAAGAGTGCAGTGTAGGTCTGTATAAATAGTATGGGAAAATGAGATATGCAATGCTAGATGCAAAGAACAGGAGGCCTTCAGAATACCTGCAGAACCTCCCTGGAGGGCAGGGCAAACACTCTCCCTCTTCCTGCAACCCACTTTGGTTGGTATGGGTGTACGTCCCATTAGGGCACGGCAGTGGGACCATTGTCCCTAAACAAAAGTTACAGCAGTAAAAAAATAATTACGAACCTTCTGTTTAAAACAAAGCTTCCCTTATCCCACCTGCAGGGCAGAATGAATGTGGAGGACAGGGCCACGGGTCTCCTACTACAGCCTCCTCACAGAAGAATCCAGGCCGGCACGGGAAGCATTTCTCAGATCCCAGGTTCGGTTGGTACTCTCCTGTAGGACACGGCAAGGGTAGTGCGGATCCCTCAGGACAGAAGTGGCCCTGGGATAAAAAGAAAACAATAAGATGTACATTTGAGGGGACAGATCCAATCTGTCAGGACATCAATAATGAAGAATGTAGCATATGCAGATGAAAAAAAACACACAGTGGGAAAAATGGGGCAGTATTACTAGAAGTGTACATAAACAAACACACCTTTGGACAAAGAAAGGCAAATGGAGTGGTTGAGGAGAAGTCAAACGGACAGTAAAAACCAGCCGAGCATGGCCCACTAGGCCCAGCTAGTCCCTCAGAAGAGCAGTAGTGGCCAGAAGGACAAGCAAAGCAGCTTTCCATGGAAACACCTGCTACACTCAGAAAAAAATTGCCTTGTATAATGATACACACAAAATATCTTCAAACTGACCTGACTTGCAGCTAAAGATGGTAGTTACTTTAACTACATTAATGTAATGTTGGTAAAGTTTGCTAAATAATATATGCCCCCTAAATATTTTTGCCATGTTGTCCCATTGCAAACATAACTTTTAGAGTATTTTATAAGGAAAGTTTGATGATTCTTTTTTTTTTTCAAAGTTTTTTTTTTTTTTTTGTAATGTGACTGCATGTAAAAACACCCCAGGGTAATGAATACTTTTTAAAGAAAATTAAGATGATCCAACAAAGAAATTTACCAGTTGCATTGCGAATACTCCCAGCAGGGCATGGAACCTGGGTGAGAGTGCCTGCTGGACAATAGTGTCCAGCAGGACAGGGACCATTCTTCAGGAAGGTTTCAGAGCTTTCAGGTGTTGGTACTGTAGCTCCTCCTTGACAGAAGTAGCCCTGCAAACATGGAGCTCCACAAAACACATAAACCCCACCAGCTTGATTACCTCCAGCTCTTTTAATCAAGAAACCTGAGATTGAATAGATCTTTCTGCAAAATAGTAGTGTGAATAAAACAATAAATTATCTTACTGTGTGTTTACCTTGTGGAGCAGTAGCTCTATACGAGCTACAGTACACCCCAGAAGGACATGGCAAGCACGCAGAGAGAGAATGAGCTCCAGTTTGGTTATTAAAAGTTCCTATAGGGCACGCTTGAGGCAGCACTGTCCCAGCAGGGCAAAAATGGCCTAAGAAAGCAAGAAATTACATATCTCGAGTGGAGAAATAAAAGCTGGAAAGCTGAAATATATTGCACCTGTACCCAATGGAGTAAACCACAACACTATATTTATGGTTGATTAAATTATTTTTTTTTACGTTCTCACCAGCTTGACAGGTAGAGGATTGATGAGTAGCTGAAGAGGGACACATGGTTCCTTTCAGGCAGACCAGGCAGTGAGCTGCTCCAGGAGTAGGACTGTAAGTGCCGGCTTCACAGGGCACTTCGCTCGCTGAGCCAATAGGACAACTGTAGCCAGCAGGGCAGGGGTAGCCGTGGGAGCCATCGTACGGAGAGGGACTGGAGCTTCCTCTCAAACACACATACCTGTAGGCGTAAACAAAGAAAACAAAGTTCATATCAAATAAAAGACTACCAGAAGCATTTATCAGTGAAACCAAGTACAGAGGAAGTGTCCCTCCAGTCTAACATTTTGTGATTGGTGTCAGCTTTGGCGACACATTTTAATTGATGATCCTTACAATTTCTGGTTTGGCTACAATAAAACTCTCTGGTTAAGCCTATTACATTCCCACCTTAAGTTCTGTAAGTCTTAAAACAGATGAGAATCTCCAGTGATCAGTGTATAACCACTTTATTTTACCACTGCTTTTAGTCTACCAGTACAGAGTGTATGTAATACAATCACTTCTAAATTGTAACCCTCAATGTACCAAGTCTTTTTTTTTCTAACTTACAGGAAAACTGTAAAAAGCCTTTTAAAACCTTGTGTCGAAAAGAGGCTCCTCACTTTTTTATGCTTTTAAGGAAAATTATGTTCTCACTTGTTTTTCTTTCAGAGTTATTTTTCATGTCCACATTAACGGCATAAGCTTTAACGTTGATCAAACTGGCTTCATGATGCCTTGAGATCGTGGATTTGATTTACAGAACTGGCTTTGTTTTTTGTTGTTGTTGTTCTCTGGAACATCTGTACAATTAAACTATTGATATATAGATCGATAGACAGATGTATATAAAAATATGACCAATGTTTTTAGACCATATCAGCATCACCTCAAAGGCACTTTTTTTTTATTTCGAGTACCACATTTAACTAAATGAATTCAATACAGCTCATCAAGGATTTTTAGAATGCAAGAAACAAGTGCCAGTATTTACTTTTTAAAGTCTGTTTGGCCCTTATTTGTAGAATTTATACATTTTGTCATACAAATATTACAGGACAAGAACTGCATGATATTTACAAAACAATGAATATCAACATACCTTCAACTAAAAGTGAATTCAAAAAGATAAAGAAGGTCTGCTGGCAGATTTAAGTTTGACATACTACATACATGTTTATATTTAGTTAACGTTTTAACATAAATGCCCCACTCAGAGTCTTGACTTAGATCTGATAGGAAATCTTTGGAGGAAGTGAAGGATTAGAATAATAATAGGGAGAAACAAATGAAAAAAATCCCTATACTTTAAAATCAGCAGTAGAATCATGCAAAGAGCTATTTAGGTATTACAGGAATTGTTTGCTATAATCCCGGTAAAGGGTAAAATTATTTTAGACATGGCATTTTTTTAAATGATACATTGACATCCTCTAAGAATTTTTTATTGTCCGTCCATTGTTTTCCTATCTCTATCAAACTTCTTGGTTAAATGAAAAATTATTTTTGATATAAATCTACTGTGGGCATGCGTAATTTAAGCTTATATATTGCTTTTGATATATCTGGTGGCTGTCATTTAAATACCACAGCCTATAACTTAATGCTACTGCCACAATTACCAACATTGACAAACACAATTCAATTCCCTTCAATCTAAATTTGGCAGCATTACAGCAGATAATTACTAAACAAAAATAAAACATGTATTTTAATTAAAAAATAATAATAAGCGTAATGTGAATTATTTAGTTTTTATCTGTTGTACACTAAATATAACATGAAATGTTTCAATGAAAACAAAATGATCTGATATTTGTAATAAAGAACTGAGAAAGGATCTTGGATTTTTGCCTAAATAAAGTAAAGGGGTACAAATTGTATTCTTAATGGGTTCAAGGATTGCTATTTTGTTGCTTTTGAAAGCAGTGGTGTTTCTACTACAAAATTAAAATAAACCAAAAGAGATTAAAAAAGTTTGTATCTAGCATTAAATAAAACAAGACCTTGGTATTACAATTTTAATGTACACAAATAAAGTGTAAAAGTTTCAATTTAAATCAGTTCCATTTGCTAGAGGGACAAATTTGTAAAACTTTCTATAATTAATATAGCAGAACTTCCCCTGCTGAAGAATCTTGGTACCCAAAAACTAATGTAGTGAGACCCTAGACTTTTAATCACATGTTCACCATGATATTAATTTCCTAACGCGATTCAATACTTGCTGTTTGATTTATACTAATTAAGTGCAATGGCTGAACATATTTTATGCTGGATGAATGTTTGAGAAATAAGGGCTTATTTGTTAAACGCTTATGATTTAATGTAAGCCATTTTACTTTTCCACTATCATTTAAAAAAAAATCACATACCGGTTGCAAATAAATATGCAATATGCAAACAATTCTAAAAATATGATTAATTTACCTTGTTTCATATCTCCATATGTATAGCAAATAGATAATACAGAATGAAATCTAAATTGTTCATTTAATAACAGCTTATAAGGATTTTAAGAATAAGATTAGGACATTTTACCCAGCATGACAAGGCAAAGCTTTGGAGAGATCTGACATTGCAGGACTGTCACAATATAATCCAGGAGGACAGGGTGGACATTCTGCTGATGCTTTTAGCCCTTGGGAAATGGAAAGAGACCCAACAGGGCAAGGGAGTGGATGACCAGTCCCAGATGGGCAGTAATAGCCAGATGGACAAAGATGACTGTTGGTTGAATTATCCTGGAAATAAAAACACATAAAATGTTATGCAAGATTTTAATAACTGCAACATCTTTATTTATCTTTATTTATCTTACTTTGTAAAATGGTTCTGTATATTAAACATTACTAAATCAAAAAGTGGAGAAGATTTTTCAAACATAGGACAAGGGTCAGCAAACTTAAAGAGCATGTACTCTTGTATGCACTTAATGGAATCTATCTACAGCCACACAACTTACCTTCACTTGGAAAATAGGTTGATCATACTCTGTATATTTTTATTGTTTTACTTTAAACCAAGAGAACTACATTTAAGTTTAACAAAATCAAAAATATAATAATTACTTGTAGAAAACAGATAGAGTCACTTATCCCTTGTTTGTAGAAATGAGGATTGTTGTGTCATTTAAAGTTTAAAGAATGCAGGCCATCAGTGTATCATGCTGAGCAACAAAAAAAGAAATATACTAAGGACCTTTTTTTGACAATAAATCAGATAGAAGTACTTGAGTTGAAGATAACACATTTTATATTACAATGATAGCATGTGTAAGACCAATGCTTAAATATGCTTAAATGTGCTCAACAAAGAAAGACTCCAAGGCAACAGAAAAACAAAACGTAACACCTGATTCTCTGGTGAGTTTGGACTAGTTGATCCTGCAGGACAGACATATCCCTCCTGACACAGACCTGAGGGCTGTGACAAACCAAACTGAGAGCAAAACATTCCTGCAGAAAAAAAAAAAAACAGTACATAACAGAATTTGCAATAAAGAACACAAATAGTCTGCAAACTATTCTGAATGTAAATTGCACATTAGATTTTTTGGAGGACAAAAATCTTTAACCAGCAGGGCAGGAACTGCAAGCATCAGGACTGGAGGCTCCTAGTCGGCTCTGTATAGTTCCAGGTGGGCAAGGGAACTCGCGTCCAATAATCTGCTCTGCGGGACAGTAATGTCCAACAGGACAAAGTACAGGCTGGAGAGTACCTTCATCTGAGAAAAAAAAGGTAAAATATTCAAACATTGTGCAAGATTTGTCATAGGGATTACCATAATTAAACGCATGTTTAAAAATTAATTAGTCTTTATATATATATTTTACTATAAAATTATACGATATAATTTGCTGCTTAACCAAATGAATCCTAGAATAGAAGTTTGCATTGTTGTTCCTATAACAAGATAATACAATGAATAACTCCATCCAGTTAACAATCCAGTGCTCACTTACTTACAAAATAACTGACAACCTTAAGCGCACTTAAAACTGTAAAACACACTAGTAAACATTAGTCACAATATTTTTTATCATTAAACTTTAGCTGACTGCTGCTTCAGCTGCACATCAGGACAAAATGTTGAGTCTGACCTTGACAGTAGTATCCAGGAATACAGGTGGTGCAGTTGTCTTGGTGAGTGTTGCCCCTTTCAGAGCTAAATGTTCCTGCTGGACAAGGTATTGGGACTGGTGTCCCACAGGGGCAAAAGAAACCAGCTGGACACACAGCCTGATCTGCTCTGGTGGAACCCCAGTCACAATAAAAGCCTGCATGGCAATCACCTGGCAAGGTACAATGTAAAACAAATACATTCATTGCTGGTTTGTATAAGTTGTGGTTATATTATTCTGCACTACCACTTTGGTTCTTTCAAACAAGATACAGGACATCTTTTATTCCATCTACCTGCTCTAAGCCCTCGTTGGCAGAATATCCCCGGCGGGCACAAAGATCCAGTACTGTTTTCCGTTGGATTTGGCACTTTTGCACCCATCAAACACAGAAAACCAGCAGCACACGGTCCTGAGGGCTCAACCAAACCTTCAGATCCACAGAACTGGCCTGCCGGACACTTTAAGCACTGACCTGCAAACAAAGAGACTGACAGCTATAACTTCAGTCCTAACGGCAACATATGCTACCTGCCACATGCAATTTGCAACAGCTAGTTCAAGGTGCTGAAATGCTCTCAAAGGTGTCTGAGGTCCGAAAACTATGTCAGATCATTGTTAAATGTATATAATAAAAAATAAAATAAAAAAAATAAAGGCAGATCTTCACCTGTAGAGATAAGACCCTGGCTGGAGCTGTAGGTTCCTATAGGACATGGAACAGGCTTATTGTCCAAACTATCTCTGGGACAGATGTGTCCAGCCGGGCAAGGCAAAGGATTGGAGACTCCAAGAGAAGTCCCTCTGGTGGGACTAGGGCTCAGGGGCTGGCAGTGGAACCCCGCAGGGCAGGGAATACATTCTTTCTGGCCCGGTAAATCCTGGAACCAGCCTGAAAAAAGCATTATCAAAATAATTTTTTTTTAAACTTCAAAATATTAACAATCTATAACAGATGAAATAACTGCTTAAAAAAATATGAATTACCCGGTGGACATGGTTTACACTCATCTCTGCCCTTGCTCCCAGGATCGTTCTGGTAAAAACCAGCCGGGCAGGGTAAAGGAACGCTGGTGCCCTGTGGACAGTAGTGGCCTGCAGGACAAATACCTGCAGACTCACCTGAACCTGGAGAAGCCGACTGAGAACCCTCTATACAGTAGTAACCTGCAGGCATAGAGACATTTTAATAAAATTGATTTGCATGATTTTTTTATTTTATTTTATCATTTAAAGCACTTTGAAGGGTGCACATTTGAAATTAATACTGCTTTTTTTAGCCATAGGACATTTGTCACACTGCAAATTTTTGGGAAAAAAGGGACTTTTTTTAATGGCGAAAACAGCTCAAGTGATTTTTCCAACCACTGGTACCCTAATTATTTTCATCCCCAATAGATTTCAGGAAAATTGAATAATAATAAAAATGTATTTTAGATTTTAATCTTTATTAAGGATTAGTAAGAAACCTTAAATGAGTCATGCTTGACCTTGTTTTACTGAGATATAAATTTAATGGGACACAGAGATCTATTTTCCTGAGTTACTCTTAAGAGAACTTGCCATACATGTAAAGCAAAGGTGCCTGGAACTACATAAGTCAAAAGATTCCACTGTTAGAGTCCCTCAACCTTGTGAAAACATATATTAACCCTGCTGTTGGAAAAATGGCGGAACAAAGAGATTGACACCAGAGATTGACAATAGGTGTTTAGATGGAGGTGTTGCATAAAAATATATGTTTCATGACAGGATTTTTTAATCACACTTAATAAATATACTTTAAAAAAGGATGTCCGTTTCTACCATAAAAGATACATTGAATTTAAGGCCTTTTACACACCTTTACCAAAAGTATAAAACATTTCTGGTGGGGAAATGTTTACCTGGGAGGCAGGGGCCGGAGACAGAAGAGAGACCAGGTTGTGAACAGTAGAAACCTGGGCCACAGCTCTGACACTCAGAGCTATCTGCAAGCCCACTCTGCTCACTGAAACAAAATGATAAAAAAAAAAAAGAAGAAGTTTGTAATATTTCATGGGAAGATTAAAGTTAGTAGTTTTACTGACCTAATGGTAAAATACAGAGGCCACTAACTTAAATCACTAAAATATTTTAACAAGCGACTTGTTCAAAACCTAGGTTATCATAAGCTCAGAACAGCATAATTAATGAAAGCTATCCTCCAATTATTTTTTTCCAGTTAATAAGCTATGTGTCAAATAAAGAAATTCAAAGGTTGAAAAGATACATGCCCAATTTTTACCTGTATGTTCCTTTAGGACACGGTTTTGGTGCAGAAGTCCCCCTGGGGCAGTAATACCCAGGAGGGCATGGGAATCCTGTCAGACTGTCTGATGGAGAGTGTTCAGAGGACCCTCCAACACAAGCAAAGCCCTCAGCACAAAGCCCACTAGGGAAAGTCCTTCCTGGGAGCAAATTTTAAGTGTTTTATTATTATCCACGAACAATACAGCAACAAGACAAATCTGACCTTTTAGCACTTGATTTAAGTATCACACAACTGTTTAAATTGGGCACATGTTTGTTGTAGAAACCGACATCATATTTATTTTAGGTTTTGAGCAATGCATTTGAAGCTGTGTTTTTCCAAGGTGAAGAGATGTTATAGCGTATGTCAACAGTAAAGCAATAATTACCACAATCCTTTTGTTTTTTGCTTGTGCCATAATTCTTTTTGAATATTTGACTTATCTTTACATCAATAATTATTTATCCTAAGCAAATTGGTTGACTTCCTGACAGTTTTTTTACTTTAAAGCATAGACCTCAAAATGTAAATAGGGTTTAATTTCAAAAACCTTAAAGTTAACCTGTTACAGGCAATTATGAAAACCAGTTTAAATGTTTTCTTTAGGATAACGGCCTTAAGTTAGAAGACACAGTTGTGTCGAGGTTTTACTCATCAGGCACTACTTGTGATGATAATTTTTCATAAACTGGATAATGCTGGAAGAGTTGTAGAGATGACTACAAAAAAGCAAGTTTAAGTCTCCATCAGCCTGAGTCATTCTCCTGTGAATCACTCCACTCTGAAGAAATAACATCTCAGATAATTCACAAAAAGCCTCAAATAACATGACAAGCATACTGATGACGAATGGCTGTAAAGCTCTGACTGGCACTGCAGATACCTACACAGAGTAATGCATCCTACACTCGAAGGAATGGGTCCATTTTACCTGCTCCTTTGCAGTACATGCCAGGGTCACATGGTGTGCACTGGGACTCTTCTGCATGTCCTGACAGGTTTCCATAAGTCCCTGATGGACAAGGATGTGGATTTGCTGATGCACTAGGGCAATAGTATCCTCTGTCACAGGGAAGTGGATGACTCATTCCTGTGTGGATACAGAAGAAGAAAAAAAAGCATTTACTTTCTTTTCATTAAGTCAACATATATGAAGGCCAATCAAAATTCATGTCCTCAGCTGCTAAAAGCATAGTCTCCATACAAATTATGATTTACCCTGATCTTGACAATAGAAGCCAGGAGGGCCTGTTTCACAGACCCCTTGCCCCTGTCTTTGCTGGTAGCTGCCAGGAAGGCAGGGTGTCTGTCTCACACTGCCCTAAAATGACAATTAAAATGATTTTGTAAGACTTTACACCTGGGGAACAGCAACCATCAACAGTGATAACTGCTGAGCAGTGATAAGAGTGCAGACAGACACTGCACAAGTGAAGCCCGAGACAGTCTTGACCCAGTCTGGGAGAGAACATTAATTGACTGGAACATATAGTAATGTGCATGTCATACCAGAGCACTCTTCTGTGAGGAAGTCTCATGCAAAATTCAGTGGTGATGACTGACTAGAGTTTCAGGACTAATGGAGCATGGCTGACCTTCTCACAATAATGTCCCAGTGAGCAGACATACAGTTGTGGTCTTTGAGAGCTCTGCCCTTCAGGACAATAGTAGCCCTCTGCACAGAGCCCACTTGGCTCAGACTGGCCTCGTTGATCGCAGTAGTGACCCGGAGTGCACAGTTGACATGTCTCCACTGTTGATCCACCGAGGGAACCTTGTGGTTAACACACAACAAGGGAGAAAGTGACAGTTTAAACAACGATTAAGAAATATTGAGCCTTTCAAAATTTTCCAAATTTCATCAATACAAGCACAAAATGTATGTTTTATGTATCAAGGTGTATTTTACTGGGATTGTATGTGCTAGAAATGTTGCAGAAATGTGAATTGTAAGAAAAAGTTGTTTTAAAAGTTCTTTATAAATAAAAATCTGTGTTGCAGCAAAGTAGACAACAGTACCTAGTGGATGTACAGTTTAGAAGAAAAAAAAAAGCTGACTCTAGTTGTGCTTAGTGTGGTTCTATCATTGAAGGCAATGTTCTTAAAACATTTTTCATCAAGAACATCATTACCTACCATAATATGTAGTTTATTTATATTCAAATACCCATGTGGCTTGATATACATTGGTAAAAAGAAAAGAGTTGTACTTCATGATTTATGAAAACAAAAGTTATTTCAGGCTAAAGAGGAAAGATCCTCTGTTGATAAGAATTATACTTTTGTCTGAAACAGATCCATCTTCTTCAAATTAAAGATAGAGGAAAGAATACGCAGCACTGGTTATCTGTTTTTTGACACTTAAAAAAATAAATCTCTAAATCACTTTATGAATTGACATGATTAATGCCGTAAAGTTGATAAAAATGAAATTTGAATGCAAACCACAAAGTACCTGCTTCCCCCATCAGTTTCTAATTCATAGCCACACAGAGAAGCTTTGGCACACATTAATGAAGTTCCAGTTGTCTGCAGCCAGACAAGAATATAATTACACTGTTAAACCATTTTTTGACAACAATTATTTATAAGTGCCCAAGGGAGAAAGGGAGGGAAAAAAAATGCTTCAGTGGATATTTTCAGATTCCACATCAGTGAGCCACAAAGACAGACACCCAGTGAGAACAGCAGTGGGAAAAACCGACAATGATAGCTGCAAAGAGGATTTGGTCCTGTTTATCTCGGTGCCAGTTTGTATAATAATACTTATTCTTTCCAACTTCGAAATGGACAAGGGATTACTGATTTGTCCCAGATTGTTTTACAAGCAGTTTGAGAATTTACACAGCTGCCAAAACAATAAAACTATGAAGAAACAACTTATTACATCAATTTAGCATTTATTACTGTTCTAAAATGTCTCACTTTTCATGGTTCCTACAGGGCAGGGGATGGGAAGTGGCGTTCCTGCTGGGCAGTAGTGTCCGGAAGGGCATGGGTTGGCGTAAGAGTCTGAGGACCCCCAGGGACAATAATAACCAGCCATGCAGGGCCCCGCTGGTGCATCAAGACCAGTCCGGTTACAGTAAAAGCCAACATCACAAAGCTTAGGGTAAGCAGATCCCAAGGGACAAAAGAAACCTGCAAAACAGCGACAATATCTGTCAATACAAGTATTCACGTACTACAAAACAGGCAACTCACAAAATATATCTTTTTTTTGTATGGAAGTCTTCGGCTTAAGATAGACATTCTCCTCGAGGGCTTAAATATTGAATCTTTTATTTTCCATCTTGCAGAGACAATTCACAGTAGCTAATTAGTTTGCAGCAAGAATTTAAATTTGCTCTTTTATGTGTTGATATGAGCAACAACTACTATCAACGCCAAGCCTCTTTTGAAGAGGAAGGTCACAGTATGACATTAAGAATTTTAAATATTCAAATGAGAGGACTTGGAGAGTGAAGCGCATCTAATAGAAGAGGCAGCATATTTTAAGCATTTTGTGCAGCTTCGACTGATTGACAGCAAATATTGTTTTATCATGGAAAGTTCCATATAAGCATTATCTGCAACTATTGTAAACACGTCAAATATATTTTTGTAACTCATTTATACCCAAAATCAATTTCTTTTTTTAAAATACTAATGCATTGTATTCATCATTTTTTCAAATTGATTACAAATACTGAAAGTACAGACACACTAATTGGAAATAAGGTATTTGTAGCAGCAATCATAGGGACAAATTCATAAGATGAAAATCTCTGTGGCCAAGGGGATAGCAAAGTTATATTAAAGCACACTTTTACTGTCAGGATTTGCTTACCCTTAGGACATTTATCTCCTTTGTAGGTGGAACATGTATAATGTGGACTCTTGAGACGTTCCTCTGAGTGATTCATATTGTGATCATAATCTGCCTGTGGAACCGTAGTTACTTTGATCCAGGTAGTATTTCCCCCTGCAGCTGAACAGGGAAGAAAAAGCTTAAATATTGCCGGTGGTACATCTTTGTCAAGCAGACAGGACAAATCTGATAACAGTACATGTTTCCTACAACCTAAATTATATAGATTTTTCCAAGTATCTTTTTTTTTTTTTACTGTTCCTTGAAGCTTGAAACATCGAAAATGTCTTGAAAGAATCAAACATATGTAGTTTGGATTCAGCCTTTCCAGTTTTATCAATTATTTTCTACGAAAACTTTCATAAATAAAGAAAAGTCACTGGAAAATAGAATCTAGAATATAAAATTGGACTATAATATCTGAAAGCATGTATGTGTTCCCTCCAGCTTTCTCCCACAGTCTAAAAACATGACTGTTAGGTTATCTGGCCATTTTTCTAGATTATACTTAAGTGTGAGTTTGTGCATAGTTGCTTATCATAGTTGCTGCTGGCCTGTTCAGGGTGTACCCTTCCTCTTGCTCGATAGCATCTGGGTGAAAGGCAACCAATGGATGGATGGATGAAAACTATGGCTCTATGACACGTAACAACTAAGACCAGTTATTCACACCTCTAAGTTACACAGGTTCACAGGAGCACTGCACACTAAATTTAGTCTGTTTATTCTCAGAATGGTGACAACCTACCCAAGACTGCCATGCACCAGCTACAACAGGCTCACAGAGCACCACCAGCAGGCAAGAAGGTTGAATTGTCTTATCCAAGGACACAAAAACAGAAACAGAGGAACCAGCAATTTGAAACCTGCGCTTAAAGAACAATCTTCTACCTCCTGACCCACCATTGCCCCTTATTATCTTTTCTTTTGACGCCTGTAAGTGTGGGATTAGCTTTCAGCGATTTTTCAGGGCAGAGCATCAAATTGTTGTATGAAGGCTAATCGTGAACTGGACCTAAGACTTTCATGAGCATGAAAATGTGCTCATAGATATGAGAGTACTTAAAGAAAGAAATACTAGACACTCATTAGATCCCAGAACATTCTTCCTGCAAAGCAATATTGCCGCCAACTGTGCCACAATTGCCGAATATTTGACAAAGGTTTTACCAAAAAGTGCTTTTTATTAAATGGAAGTCAGTTTTAATGTACTCAAATACACTGAATTTATTGTGTTTTAAAATTAAGTAATCTGTAAGAATACCAGATTTTGCAGAAAGGTTGTAGCAGGAAAAATTGTACTTCCACAAGACGATGTCTATTTCTGTCGAGTAACGGTCCAGGATTTCCAAAAGACAATTAAGCGTAGAGGAGTTTGCTCGAGGTGTGGGGCTACCAGAGCCTCCAGGACAAAAGAAACCTGTATGACAAAAACCTAGCACAAAGTGGTATTAAGTAAGAGGTTGTATTGAACAATCCCTCATTAGACCCAAATGTTTGTGATTGTATTTTGTAATTATATGATTTTAACCTTAAAAATAGACTCTCACATATTTTACAGTATGTATGTAGAGTAAGAATGAAGCAAGTGTAATACCCCACCTGAGGGTTGTGTGGATCCAGGAGTTTGGCAGTATTTCCCTGGGGGACATGAATGGCATTGGGAGAGTGAAAAAGCTCCAGGATCTGCAAGGAAACTGCCCACAGGACAAGGTTTGGGTGACCCACTTCCCCGAGGACAGAAGTGTCCCGTGGGACAAATGTCACCATATGGCTGGGAGAGAGGTGAAGGGTCAGTGGACCCCTGGGAGCAAAAATGCCCTGTAGTTGACAACATGGACAAATATCACTCTAAGGATTACTGAAATATTTACTATTTTAGCATCAAAAAAATGTTTTACAGAAAAAGTATGGTTAGTTGCTGTTAAAGCAAAGTCTTGTAAAAATTAAAAACTTTAGCAAACATGAGAAAAAAAGACAAAAATAACAGACACACATAAAAGTTACTCAAAAATATTTTACCTTCCACATTATTGATTTAAAGATCATCAAACTATCATGGCATATTCGTCAAGCATTCACGTTTTTACTTGTTAGTATTATAGAAACTATTTTCTATTATAGTCTTGTTTTCACATAATTTTTTTTCCCCACAACAATTACTGAAATATTACATCCAAACTAAAAATTACACATTTTCTATTACATTTTCAAATAAAAGGGGACATAGTTAAAGTGTTAGTAGAGCCAAAGTTTTATGATGCAGATTTATGACAGAATTTAAATCTATGAAATTGCTATTATTTAATATCTTGTACATTGTAATGTCATGGTTGTAAGACCTTTAAATTATTATATGTTCTGACCGAATTTTGTGACATTGATTTTCACATAAAGGTTTTTTTTTCAATATATTAACAACTTGTCAACTGACAGACCTGAGCTGCAGGCTCCAGACGGTTCTGTCAGAGCGGTGCTGTTACAATAGTAGCCAGAGGGGCAGGGGGAGCAGTTGCTCAGGGATGTCCTGTCAGCTAATGGACTGACATAGCCCGCTGGACATGGAGAAGGAACAGAAGAACTTTCCAGACAGTAAAAACCTGAAAAAGGATGCACATTTCATGGCAAGAAAAACTATGTAAATATAAATTAGTGCAGATGAACACGTGAGAGCAGTTCGTTTACCTGGCGGGCAGCTATGACAAACTGACTGTCCAGGAAAAGACTGAAAGGAGCCTGGATGGCAAATGACTGGCTCTGCGCTACCAGCTGGACAAAAGTACCCAGGTGGGCACTGGTATCCTGTAAAATATTACGTAATCACCCACCACGTCATTTTTTGGCTCGATGTTCAAAAGTTAAATTTAAAAAAATCATGGGTGAACAAAAATTAAAGAACTGTATTTATATATAACAACAGTGTGGCATCTAGCTGGTATTTGTACTGATGATTTGCAATTCAATTTAATTCAAATGAAGAAAGAAAGTCCACAGAAGCATGGATCCTCATAAAATTAATGAAATAAGACCTTATCTCGATTCTATTAGGGTATTTCGTTAGGAGCCCTGCTTGAGTCACTGCCAATATTGTTTCAAAAGCACGAGAATACACGCTTACAATCGAGTATATATGTTTTGAACCGCATTAACCATAGTCCCCCGAGGCCCGTCCGACTTTCAGTACATATATTCAGAAATCATTCAATATACTCAGATTTTCATTCAAGATGTAAAGGGATGGGAACCCATTAGGGGAAGAAGGTCCAAGCTGTAATTGTCAGAAAGCTCATGTCAAAGTTGCTATCTCTTATTTTAAGTGTCTGAATTGATTACACCAGGGATTTTACAAATTGATTTATTTAATTTTTTGGTCCCAACATTATATTTAGTTGGTATGTGCTCTATATAATTATTGAAGTCATCCAGCATTACAATTGTTAGGTGTCTATGTGTTTGTTTTCTTTTTTTTCTAACAGTCTTAAATCAACACCAGCAATAATTGTGGACAGTAATAATTTCCATTTAGACTAAATATAGTAACTTTTTATGCTTTTTTAGATAAATACTTGGAAATGTTTATTATACACACAGAATATTTAAAACTATGATAATTATGTTAACTGTAATGAAAGCAACAATATTTTAATTATCTGATTACCCTGACAATAAAGCCAAAATGTTTAGCTACTGTGTCCATCATACAGATAAACAAATTCCACATGAATCATAATTTTTACAACAGCTTATTAATTCATTGTTGCTCTCTCATTGACGAACCGATTCCAAATGCAATTATTTCCAATTGGTTGAAAACTACAGCCCACGTATTTCCACAGATATTATTTTCACCCATGATGATGTGAATATTACCTGGCTGATGTCCAGACGATGATCCTGTTGGACAGAACCATCCTGGCGGACAGATTAGGTCTACAGATCTCTGAGCCCACGAGGGACAGTAAAATCCTTGGCGACAGGCTTTACAATCATCTTCAGAGTGTGCTGCAGTCCTCCCAAGGAAAGTACCTATTCAAAGAAGGATATGATTCTGTATGCAAGAATAATTCATAACCCCGATCCACTTTGTCACTATAAACAAACATCTATACAGACTTGAAAGGGTACGGGATAATTGTAATGTGTGTTCCACTGCTCCATGTATTAACCTAATTAAGTACCTATCTGACCATTCTGACAGCTTTATTTGGACTCCTATTAGGTTTTCGTCTCTCCATTATGCTGTAGATAAATTAACCTGTCACACATTTCCTCTGGGGGATTTATGGCTCTTTGCCCTCCCTATTGAAGAAGTCTGTTAAATGCGTGAGGTTAGACACTCACGTGTTGTTGTGATAAAGCGTGTGTGCGATTTTGCAGGGGTCTTATAAACAACACGTATACAACAAAGGATAAAAACACTTACAGTTCTAATGAGAAGTCTATTTACACATAAAATATTTATAGATGTCCAAATGTCAATTACAGTTAAACCTGAAGAATTTTTGTCATATTTATTTGAGCCTATATGTATAATTTCCTTACCCAAGATCAGTAAAGAAAACTAATTCTAACTTGAGCATCAAATACTTATTTTCTTTGAAAAGATATTTTTTGGTTAAGTAAAATGTAAGACTGTATGTTGTATGATAGTCCCAGTGTGGTCTTTCTGTGTGAAGTTTTTGTGTTCTCCTTGTACATGTATGGGTTCTTTCTAGGACCTCTTGTCTCCACCCACAGTACATAATCAGGACTGTTAGGTCAACTGCATACTTTTGATAGCCCTTGGGTATGCCTTAGGTATGAGTGTGTGCATGGTTGCTTTTCCTGTGTGACTATGTTGCGCTTAATTGGACTGGCAACATATCCAGAGTGCAGACCTTCTCAGACCACTGCTGATAAGCACCAGCCTCCCAGTGGCAATCCAAGTATAAACAGATATAGATAATAGATGTATAACTAGACAAGTCTCATAAGCAAAAGGTCCACTTAAAACAATGGAGGGTGTATGTGAGTTTCTGACCTGACCTAAAGTATCACTTTCTCTTTAAAAACTTTGTGTGTATATGTTCTCTCCCTACCTGGAGGACAAGGACTTGGTTTTGTACTGCCTTTTGGACAGTAGTAGCCTGCCGGACACAGATCCCCATGGATTGAATCGGCATCAAATCTGGCTGAAGATGTCACTTCTCCTGGAACAGACCGTGTAAACAAACTTGATTCCTTCACTGGTTTTGTCAGTAAATGAGCTAGCAGTCAATAATTATTTTTAGCAGCTTTAGTGAAATTAAAAAAGATCAAACTAACCAAAAATGTACGTAAAAAAAATATTTGAATAACATCAGAGGTGTAAAGTAAGAGATTTTGAATAAAATAAAAACTTTTTTTTTGGGACAATTTCATACTAGAAAACAGCTTGTTAAAAATGCTGCTTTGCATTTATTAACATTATAGAAAGTTAATGAATTACTAGTCAGGTTTCTTAAAGGTGAGGCAGCTTGTGATCCCTCTCTGCAGTAGAAACCAGGGTTGCACAGTCCAGATGGGGAAGATGCTCCAGGCTTGGCACAGTAATGGCCGGGCAAACATGGCTGGCATATGTCTATGGACACTCCACCTAAAGGAATATTGAATAGGTGAAGAAAACTACTGATCAATAGAAGAACTATGTTATGGAATAGTACAGTAATGTCTAATATTTAAAAGCTTATATGACAGAGATTGTTCATATAGTGGAAAAAGCAAGTGGCCATTGAAATATTAAAACACACATGATGGATAAGAAGAAGGAAAATATTTAAAAGGCCTTTTGACACGGTGTCGAGAATAAAATCAATCCTGACTAATAAGTAGGGGGCTACCACAATCAGTCTTTGTTCAGTCTTAGAAACTGGAAAAATTTTCTAAAGTGATGAAGAGTACCATAATTCTGTCTGTGGCATATCAGCAGCTCTTATGTATGTTTTATGTCACCTTCTATCAAACTAAAGGTGCCCGCAGGGCAAGGAACCATGTAGTTAGTGCCCAGTGGACAGTAGGACCCTGCAGAGCAACGGCGTCCAGATGGACCCTCCTCTGGTTGGGCAGAAAGAGAACCTTGGATACAGAGGTAACTAGGGAGATAAAAGGTCACTTTAATAGAGGTACCCTGGTAAGTTACTTGGACAAACAATAGAAAAGAAAGAGGTAATCACATCTAGAGATATTACATCACAAAGTAATTATTTACCCAGGGGAGCAGAGCCCAGAGGGAGTAGCCCGTCCAGAGGAGCTGCAATATCTCCCAGGAGGGCAGGGCTCACAGTCTGATTTATTGGACAATCCCATCTGGTTGCTGAAAGTGCCAGCTGGACAAGGGAATGCTACACCAGCCTGGGTTCCTGTAGATAAACATATATTTTATCTACAGATGGTTGAATTCTAAACATCATAGAACATTTTATAATGAAAATGGCCATCTTGATTATGCTCAGTAATAGCCATTAGCATAATTGGAAAGAAGTTTAATGGCACAGTCATTAATGTAGAAGTGGAAACAAAACAAGTTCAGCAGTGCGCTCTGCATACAACACACATGCAGTTTTCAGAGATATTTAATTTCTCAGGTGTTAGATGTGACACAGGTGTTACATCTACCGGTAAAATAATTATGCCACAAAACTGATAATTTGTTATAAATTTATTATAATATCCAATGCACTGTAGCTTACCAGGTGGACAGTAGTGTCCTTTAGGACATGGCACTGGAGTTTGAGTTCCAGACAACTGGACTTCATCTGGGTTGATCAAGCCAGGACAAAAAAATCCTGCAGGACACTCAATACAGTCTTCCTGTAGAGGAAAAAAATATTTGCATATGCTTAATATGGTTAGAATATTGATTTGGGCCATTGATTATTGAACACATGCACTCAATAACTATCATTTTTGGATATAGCTTAAAAATCTATAATTATCCTCCCCACCTGACCAGGCAAATTCTGATAGGTTCCGGGCAAGCAAGGCAACTGTTTTTCAGATCCAGGTGGACACTTGCTTCCTGGTGAGCAGGTTATAGAGTATTGTAGATTGCTGTTTAGTGTGCCTGGACAGTAAGAGCCAGCTGGACAAATATGAGGAGGAAAAGAGAGCCCTCTGCTGACACACAGAAAACCTACAAAAACAGAACAAATACTTGTGAGGCAGTTACTGCAAGAGTATTATAGGATTATTGCCAAATAATTAAAACTAGCTCCAACCTGGAGGACAAGGCAGGCAGTC
Source organism: Orestias chungarensis (assembly GCA_032876305.1). NCBI lineage: Eukaryota > Metazoa > Chordata > Actinopteri > Cyprinodontiformes > Cyprinodontidae > Orestias > Orestias chungarensis. Next base: position 2,529,637 of record JAVLVB010000580.1, on the reverse strand, counting down.
GGAGATATGACTGTTTCTGCTTTTGTTGCTGTAATGCCCTGCAGGACAGGGAAGCGGTACAGAGGAGCCCTGAGTGCAGTAATGCCCTTCAGGACATCTATCGCCTGTAACCCCGCTATCCTCTGGTGTGGGCGACCGAGCACCAGAGAGACAATAGTAACCTGCAATACACAGGCCTGATGCAACATCTTTGCCAGGAGTCGCACAAAATAAGCCTGGTTCGAACAAAAACAAAGAAAAACCAAAATAAAATTTTTATACTTGTGAAAATTAAATAAAAAAGAATTAAATAATTAAATGTTTAGCAATATTTGTAAACCTGTAAGCTAATATACATAAATCTAGACATTTCAACCTTCTCTGACGTAGACCATTTTAAAAACAGGGGTTTAAATTAGCATAATGATCATCAACAAAGAATAACCCTAGGTCAACTGCTAAATCTTTAATGAATCATTAGCAGTAAATGATATGTGACCTGGAGGGCATGGGAGACAGTCCTGGGGTTTTGTCATCTGAGTGCGAGGATTGAAAGTTCCAGCTGGACACTGGAACTGGTGTTTGGACCAGGTTCCGGTTGGACAGTAATGACCCGGCGGACATTCAAAGCTCTCGAACAGAGAGCTGTTACTTTTGCCAGGGCAATAAAATCTGTGCAGGGAAAACAAGTGAGTAACTATTTAGCTGTGCTGCCCTATAGTACATAGGAGGACTAGGGAAAAAAAGACAACTACAACTCAGTTACAGTTAAGAATATCAAAGGCATGTTCCTAATACATGCTATAGAAATATTTACAAGTCCTTGCATCCTCTGTTGTGCCTGTATGTGAAAGTCTATGTCATCTTGTGGTTCATGAAGACCATATACATGCGAGTCTGTTAGGCAAGCATACCCCTGGGGACAGACACTGCAGCTGGCTTGGCGGTCTTCTGTGCTGATGGTTCCCAGGGGGCAGTGCTGAGGAGCTGCAGAACCCTTTGAACAGTAATAACCTGCTTGTGCAGACAAGTGCAATGAAACAGAGACACCCACACAAACATCCGAAAGAACCTGGGTTTGATATCTGGTCCCAACAGAGCAGCTGCTTCTGTTTGACATGCTTAGGTGTTGTTTTCTTGTATGCTGAGCTTGTTTAAAGATTATGCAAATGGTAAGCGAAATCACTTTTTTTTTTTTATTCCTGCATCTACTACTTGTTAAATGTCATAAAACATAGTTTTGTGTTCCAGTTTACTGCTTGAGCAACCATAAAAACACCAAAGAAGAGACTAAACCTGATATCTTCATTATCCTTGATCACCTTTTGGGCATGGACCTCCGTGGCTGTCTTTAAGAGGAGAATCAGGGCGATCTGCACCCTCTAGACAGAAGAATCCTTCCCAGCATTTTCCTGATGGTGCTGAAAGACCGGCCGAGTCACAGTAGGAACCTGGGATACATGGCTGACAATCCTGCTGTAAGATGATAAAAAGTGTGTTTTAAATATTACCAGAGCTGGTCTGGTATTTAAAATAACATATAAACAACTTTTATGTTTTTCATTGGTACTTCATGCTATAACTAACACAAAGTTGTACATAATTATAAGCTGAAACAAATCTATCCCACATTAGACTGCAGGCATAATGCTACCACTGTCTTGTATTTGTATCTCTTATTTCTTGCGAAAGTAAGAAATGTCAGAACACAAAGAAAATTAAAACATCATCCTGATGTAATTTCACTTGTAAATACTTCATTTGTGTTTTAAGGAGGACAGGTTAATCTTATGCTAATTGAAAGCAACCTTGGAAGCAGAGTTGGTGATGTTAGAAAATGTTCCGGGTGGACAGGCCTGTGGATGAATTGTGGCCCTGGGACAGTAGTGCCCAACAGGACAAGGTCCTCCTCCTCCTGGGAAGAGACACGTGTTTCAAAAAGAGCAATAATAATCACCAGCCAAATTTTACAAACATACTAGTAAAACATCTTGGATCACAGAAATTGTGTGACTTTTCAGTGTATGTGTAAGGACATTTGTTTACCTGCACCCTGTGAGAGAGGCTGTGGAGAGATGTTTCCATGTGAACAGTAATATCCTTCCTGGCATGGACCAGTGACAGCTGTGGCATTTCTGGAAGAGCAGTAATGGCCTCCGTCGCATTGTCTGCACTGAGAGACAGATGAATAGCCGGGATCTGGACCATAAGTTCCTTCTGGACAGCTTCTCAAGGCAAAACCTGTTCCTTCAGGACAATAAAATCCTGTAGTACAAGGGCAGAAACCAAAGAAAGGCAGTAGTTTTGCAAAATAAAAGTTATTAAAAAATGGCTACAGTTTTTCCTTCTTGTTATCTTATACTTACAAACAAATATAAATTTGACAAGCATGCCTTATTTATGTTTATCAAGAAAATAAATTTTAAAAAAAACAGACCTTCAGGACAGAGATACAGAGAGCCAGACACACAGAACCAGCCAGCGAGACAAAGCTCACACTGGCTTGCATGTGTTACAGCCACATACGTCCCTGGATCACACAGCAAAGGTTGAACACTTCCCTCAGGGCAGTAGTGACCCTCAGGACAGGGTCCTCCTGAAATTCCATCACTGGGGGTAGATGTGACAGCTCCCACAATGCAGTAATAGCTAAATAAGAATGATTGCCTTTTTAGTGACGAGATGGCTAGCATAACTTTGACCCAAGCAAGCAAAACACAGAAAAGATGTACCCTTTACTACAGAATCCACTGGGTTTAGTGAGGCCAGCAGAGTCACAGTAGAATCCCCCCAAACAAGCTTTACAATCCTCCCGGCTTTTCAAGCCTGAGCTGTTTGACAAACTTCCCACAGGGCAGGCTTGAGGGGCTGCAATGCCTTTTTAGAGAAAATGAAGATAAACGGGTTTGTACTAAACAATAAAACACAGAAACAATTATACATGCACATTGTTTGGCAAAACTATGCAGTGTGACAATGTTTCACACTGATCAAAGTATAAGAGCAATGTTCCTATGAAACAACAACAATTGCTGGGTGCAGCGTTGGCTTACTCACAGCAAATCAGTTTACCCTGCAGCATCATTTCTAAGGGGTGGGTCAGCCAAGTGAAAGAGGGCATATGCTGGAATTATTCCAAAGACATCAGGAAAGCAAAAGCTACAAGATACATGTTGTCAGAACATGCTAATGGCCTCCAAATGATAATTAGCATGAATAATAAATTGCTGCCATTAAATGCATAGGGGTCAAAATGTTAATAATGTGCTTCACTATATATGTGTCTACAATGTATTGTGAATTTATTGTGTAAATGCATTGTATTCAAAATAGGATTTAAAAATGTACAGTGCATAAATAGCAAAGTTAATCAAGCTAAGGCAGGAAATATAACCTGATGGACAATAGTGACCAGGTGGGCACAAAGAGCCTGACAATCCATCCTGCGGGGAAGAACAGGATGCCCCAAGTTTGCAAAAATATCCAGCATGACAGGGTCCTATGGGTGAAAGGACACAACAGATTTATATCAATCACTAATCCGTTCAATACAAATATACAGCCCTTCTAACTACACTGGACACATGATTTAACAGCAAAAATACTTCAAATTAGGCTTTGATGAACAATTTCCTAATATTCATAATCCTAAACTTTCTACCCATTTTCTGTCTTAAAAACCTAACCCGGCCAAATGTCTAATACTAATCGAGTCATTCCACCCAGAATTAGAGAGGTCAAAAGTTACTTTTAACCCAGCAGTTCATCCGGTATAGAAATGATTATTAGAAAAGGGTTGTCCATAAAAAATATTGCCACAAAAAAAAATTTATTATAATAATAATCAAAAAAACATTGTAAGACAAGACGGGAAATATTTGTCCACTTCACCTGTTGGCTCTGGCAATCCAACAGAAGAACAATGATGTCCTGCAGGACAGGGGACACACCCTGCTGGACTGGCTGTAAGCTCGCTTGGGTTGAAGGAGCCGACTGGGCAAGGGTGTTGGTTGGCTAGGGCTGTACCCTCAGGACAATAATGTCCTGGAGGGCAAGGGGTAGGCAAGGAGGCATTGACAGGACTCAGCCTTAAATCACAGTAGTATCCTATTAAAGAGGGAAAATTATAATTATTTTTTATATCACAGCCAACATGTGAAAAAGTTGGTAGTTTTTGTATTTCAGCATGTAATGTATCTGCATTACAACAATCCTATTCCCACTTGCACAACTATACTAAATCAGGTTTTACAGAAACATTGGACTTCTAAAAGTTTTGATTTGAGTCTGAACTTAATAGGATCAATAGTTATTTTTGATTTTAGTAAAACATTCATTACTTGCTTGCTCATGGAGATCTTTAGTCCCTCTCACCTGCCTCACACTTCACGCAAGATCCTTGTTTGTCTCTATTCTGGTATGTTCCGAATGGACAGGGCTCTGGAGCTGAACTACCCTCTAAGCAGAAGTGTCCAGAAGGACATGGCAGGGCTGTTGCTATACTCTGACCAGGAGGACACCAATACCCTTCAGATATAAATAGAGCAGTGTCACTATACCCATAATAAACATTGGCAAACCATTTTTTTTTTGCTTCATTTTGTTTTGTTTGACAAACAACAAACTCCTGAAACAGTGTTGTATTGACCTTGGAGACAAGGTCCAGTAGGTGTCCTAAGTCCAGCTTCTGCACAGTAGAACCCTGCTGTACATGGCTGACAGCTGGCTTCATTAGTCAGACCGAAGATTGAGGAGAAGGTTCCAGCTGGACACAATACGGGCTCTCCTGATCCTTCCACTGGAAAAAGAAAATGGTCAAGAAAATAACATCAGTCATTCCGCTATTCATTCATCTTATTTGCACATGAATTGCCACTGCAGGGTTACTGAAAATGACAGGGCAATTTATAGCTAGAAAAACTGAATTTATATGCAGTCTTACATATGTACAAAGACAGTTAAAATTCAGAATTTTTATCTACCTAAATCTATTACAATATTTCAAGTCTACAATCCATCTATTTTATAAAAACAATAACCCCCACAATACATTAGAAGCACCCTATTGCTCTCTTTTCTGTTTCGTTAGAGAGAAAAGTCTAGAAGAGTCATTTATTTCAGTGTGTTCCCCCAGGTTTTCGTTCCTGGTTACTAAAATAATGAAGATTTTTATCAATGGACAGAAATCCCTTATCTTCCAGAGTGAGAGGGACAACGCTATTTAAAACGATTGCTGTGATATAAATGCATCATTGCTGTTGTCCTTGTTTTACTCAGAGCTATCTCCATTTCTTGTTATATTCATTATATGTATTTTCCTACCCATGCACTTTAAATTCACGTAGCGGTTTGTTTGCTTGTGTGGAAAAGTTACAGAAAAGAAACACTCCATTGTAGAAAAGCTGGGCTCACCACAGTAAGTCCCGGGAGAGCAAACGTTGCCTGTTACACCATCGGTTGGCCTGGGTTCGATGGCTCCTCGAACGCAATAATACCCAGGAGAACACGGCCCCACTGGCAAAGCTAAACCTTTTGCAAGAAATAAAAACACGAACATTTTGACTACATGTAAAAGATACTTCATTCATGGCGGACAAATTATGTCCTTCGGTAAAAATAAAGTTTTTCAAACTCTTTCACATTTTACAAGTGAAATACTTACTGGCACTGATTAGATTTTACTGAAAATCAGTAAAAGGTTTCATGAGAGCAACATTATTTTATTATTTTGTAAAAAGAAGAGAAACAAATGACTGAAACAAGCGTACAGTGTAGTTTGTTAAACAAGTGCAACTAATAAGTGAAACTATACTAAAACATGGCATACAGTCGTACTTTAACATAAGATTTTAGCTCAGACATTTAACTGTAAGTAAGTTTGAAAAGTTGATCGAAGAACCCCTAAAATTTAAATGTGAGAAAATGTTTCCCACCAATCCTTGTGGATCTTATTACGATGATGTGTTCAGATACTTTTGATGTTTTTTTGTTTATTTAATTCGTTTTAGACATAGTAATGCAATATGTAAACACTGACATGTTTATTTTGTGCATGAATGCATAATACACAAAAAAACTGCAACTTATAACTGCATATTGGGATTCCAATTAGGACAATAATCTGTGACTGACAAAACGATAGTACTTAATTGGTAACCATAGTATATATTACAAATTAGGTGAAGGAGAAATAGTTTAATAACCAATTAAAACAATCCAAAAGGATAAATACTTAAATAGAACAAAGATGGATCTCTGCTGCCATTTCTCTCTTAGAATCCATTTTATATGCAGCTGAAATAAAATGTAGTGAAATTTACACAACAGCACAAGAACATACATAAGACTAAATGTAGCAGTTTAATTAAAGGGCCATTGGTATAAACATGTTTAAGTCCTCAAATGAGTCAATGGAGTTCATGAGTGCAAGGAAAGAGAGAGAGTATTCCAAAACCTTGGGGTCACAACCAGAAAAAAAGGATCATTAGGAGTTTTAAAATGAGCAAGTGACAACTTTTTCAAAACCCATGAGAAATTCTAAACCTTTTTTTCCAGCCATGTTTTCTAGGCAGTATTAAAAAAAGGATCATCAAGTTGTTATAGACACACGTCTGAACATTACATTATGTATTTTGATTCATTTGAGCACAAGGCATGGCCCCGATGACAAAACCACTGAGGTATTACTAAAACTAATTTATTTATGTTTAGAAGTAACAAGTTCAGGCAACATTGCAATTCCAAGACTTGTGTAAGAAAGGTGGTTCCACATTATTCTCATATTACTAAACAATACAGCTGATAAGGTAGAGGTATAAAGTCTGATAGTAAAATATTACCCTACACCTGATGAGCAGGGATTTCATCGTTTCGACAGGTAACCTATCATCTGAGCTGACAGATGTCAAGAGTGGACTAAAACATGGTTCAATCTTTGGCCTACTTTTGTTTAAAATCTATATGCTCCTGTTGGCTAAGATTATAACAAGTAATCAGATTAGTCACCATAACTACGCAGATACAGCCCAGCACTGCATTAAAATGTCCTAGAGTAACCATTTATCCATCAGAGCACTGAACGGATGCTTACAAAAAAATCAATGCATGGATGTGCCATAACTTTCTCCAACTGAACAGGAAAAAAAAACGTATGTTTTTTTTGGCTTTTATTTTAAAAAGTAATGATCATGACTCAGAGCACAGATAAAGTTATCACAGCTAGAAACTACCGATCAGGTGGTAGACTCAGACCTGAACCTTCAGAGACATAAATACGATTATAAATGACAGCCTTCTATCATCTAAAGAACAGTCTTTTATGGATTAAAGGACTGATGTCCCTACAAGAGATAGCCTAGGCTAGAGAAAGTCATTCATGCGCTTATCTTTAGTCAACCAGACAGCTTCAGCTGCTGCTCATGTTCTCACTACAACTAGTAAATTAGAGCAGAACGTCCCAATTATAAGTTACTTACATTAGACTTTAAAACAGCTTAGCACCAACATACATTAAGTCAAGTCACATTTCAGCAGCAAGTCAATTCAAACCACTTTACATGATAAAAAACGTGATGAGTATGCATCACATTTTTTAAATTATAATCATTGAGAGCAATCAGCATCGTACAGAAGCATTCCATGTAGTCATCAAGATCATCAAGAGCAATCAGTTCTCAATTCTATTAAACAATGCTCCAGACAAAAAGCCTGTTGTTGTTGTTGTTGTTGTATCAACCTTCAAGACAAATCAGGTATTCTGGTTCAAGATTATCTTATTCTGCATCCCAAGCAGTAGTACCAAACATCGAGAGGTAGTGTTCAGTTTTTATGTTCCTCTCATGTGGAACAAACTCAGAGAAAACTCCATAACAGCTGAAAACGGAGTTCTTTTAGACAGCTAAAGACCCACTTGATTAATACCAACCTAGAACAGCTTTTAATAAAAGTGAGTAATGACTCTTTGATTTGGACAACAACTCAAATGTATACTTTATTGATCCTGTAGGAAATTGTTTTTTTGGTGTAAACCACACCGAGGCAGCTGTTTTGCAGGCGCCAGGTAGGCAGTAGCGCAAAGGGTCTTGCCTAAGGACCCACACTGGATGCTGTGGTGTATTTTTGCCCTGGGCTGGATTTGAACCCATGAGCTTTGGATTGGAAAATCTGGTGACATTCCAATTGAGCTATCCAGTCGCCGCAATTCATTGCTTCTGTACAATGTGCATTGTTTTTGATGATTTTAAAGAATGTAATGCTTCTGCTTCATGTTTTGGTCATGTAAAGCACTTTGAACTGTCTTGCAGCTAAAAAGGTAGTATACAAATAAATTTCACTTAAATATAAAAATTGATTTCTTTATGAAAGCACTTCAGTAAAAGAAAGTGCAATGTTTAGTTAAAAGCTACCACTCTGAAAGAAATTTTTAGGCAAAAACGTATGTGCATGGTCGTTCTGCTGGACAAAAACAAAGAGCTTAAAGCAGAAAGCATGAAGCATGCAAGTTATATGCAGTTTGCTAATGTGTTAAATCTTTCAGATATAACTTTGTTGGAACTGTGTGTAAAATTGGCCCGCCTGAGGTCCAGAGCTGCCACCAATGGAAAGCACTTTGAAATGAAAAACAACAACAAAGAAAGTCTTGCCCTGCTGAACAGTTTGAGTTCTTCCTCAAGGATGCTGTAATTAGAGACCGCTGGTAAAAGAGGAGGCACTACAACACTAGACTTAAAAAAAACTGATTGTATAAATATGTGATTACTGTACTTGCTTCAGATGTTATATTCGACAACACTACTAAGACTTAAATTTCATATTGGAGCATTTCATAACAACATGGCAGTCTCTTGCAAAATAATTCATAACCCTTGATCATTTGCACAAAATAAAACCCAGCGCTAAAAAATGCCATCAAAAGTCACCTAATTAGAAAGGAGAGTCTAGCAGCTTAAATGCAACGGTGTGAAGGCATCAGAGGTGTAATGACTCAAAGATGACTGCTTAACTCGACAACTAGTACAAACCTATCAAGACGTTGCTTCCTAGATATAGTGGCAGACCCGGCAAGGACAAATCTATCAGAAAATCTACCAAAAGCCCAAGGTAACATTGGTGAAGCTGAGCTATAGGTTTTATCCAAAGGGAGTAATAGATGAGTATATATGTTTAAATATAATTTATGAACATAAATTCTAATTAAAATGCTTATACTTAGTTTTAATCACACAGAACATATGCACAACATTTTTTATTCCCTTCTGCAAATAAATATTTTAGCAAAAAAAAAAAAAAGAAACGACTACGGAACCTTTTTTAGGCACAATTTTACACTTAATTGCCTACAATATAAGTTAGCTTTTAAATAATTTATTACAAGTTAGAGGTTGAATAACTTGCAGGTAAAATTAAATCCCCTTTTCTGTATTTAGAGACAATAACCCTTGGAGACATAAGACAACCAAAGACAATTAATAAACACCACGGCCAACAGTTGTTGTGCACATACTATTCCTACAATAACCCTAGGTTTAAGCATCATGGGGAGAGGCAGCTTTTTTCAGCAGTAAGGAGAAGCTGGTCAGCGATTATGGCAGGATCAGTACAGTATGACAGAAACCCTAAACATATAGCCACAACCTCAGTGATGTGGTTAAATGCTTATGAAAAGCACATTTTGTAAAACATTTTTGCTTTATCAAATAAATACCAGCAAAACAACCAACATTTCTGAACGAGTTTAACAGTTAGTAATACTTTTCAAGGCATATACAGAGAGATATGAAAAAGTGAGTGAAAATATTTGTTATATGATTCTAAATACCTGATTTATTACAGAAGGTTCCCGGCAGACAAGGTATAGGCTCAGAGCTGCCCAGAGGGCAGTAAAATCCCTCTTTACAGCGCCCCCCTGTGGAGGTAGCTGGACAAAGACAGTTGGCATTTGTGTAATTATCAAGGTCAAAGGGCTGAGAGTTCCACGCTGCTGACACACAGAACCAACCTGAGAGGAACAAAAAGCACAAAACGACAAACCCCATCAAGTAATGACTTTCTCTGCATGGGTTAAAACCAGAGATTCAACGTGGTCTGAAAAAAGCAACATGGCACAAAGTAAGAAGTATGAGTCACTGTTAAGTAAGGAGATGACTTAAGAAACCAGACAGGCGTAATTCAAGTCCCAGCCTTAGTGATATCGGTGAAATATGACTGAGAGGGGGACATTCTCCTGTGCATGTTTCTGCATGAATAAATTATATGCAGAAAATTATTCAAAATCTTTTGTTGCTGTTGGAATGCTGCTGCTGTTGGGTTGCAATGTTTTATGCTTCATGCTGACTCTTTGTTCTCTTCTTCAAAGCCTTACAGGCTACTTCAGATAGGTTTGCCTCTCCCTAAAGCCAAAACACGCTGGCATGGAGGACAAAGACCTGACAGTGGGAAATTAGGCTGCGTGACTGTGACTGTGTGCTCGGAAGAAATGAATAAAGACACCATTACTCACCAGCCTTGCATTTTCCAGACACTTTGGTAAGCCGTTCCTTCTCACAGTAGTGTCCTGGAGGACAAGGCAGGCAGCTGTCCAGACTGTGAGTCATGGGCTCTGGGTTGTAGTACCCACGAGGACAAGGAAACTGGGTGGCGTGCTTAGTCCCTATACATTTCATTCATATCATATTTTAGTTTTTTTTTTTAAACAAAACATTCCATTTGGATATTTACAATGCAACAAAGCCGAGGAAATGTGTTTACTGATGCGAATACGATACACAATGCTAAAAATATCTCAGCCTTCTATTACAGCAGTTTTTCAAGATCTAGATGACTGGTAGCATTTTAGATGACAATACCGTCAACACAGTAGAACCCCGGGGGACAGGGGAACTTGGTGAAGTTGTCAGTCTTTTCCGGACAGTAATACCCTGCCGGGCACCGGGAACACACTGGCTGACCTGTAAGGTTGCTGTAGGTTCCGGCTGGGCAAGCCACCGGTCTGGAGCTTCCCTCTGGGCAATAATGACTCAACGGGCAAAGTCCTCCTTTAGACCCTCAAAAGGAAAATTAAATTAGCAAAAATTGTCGCTGCCTGTAACCATATATGTGATGAGTCGGGTTATAGATGCAAGACCATGTAGTGAAAAGCATTGATTCCATCGAGCAACTACAGATGAGTTTGTGCCATCATTCTTCCCTAAATGATGCTCATTCAAGTGATTGAAGTAATGATAACAATTAAAGAAATTTTATATCACAGATTTTTCCTTTCAAGTTCAAAGGTTAAAAAGGATTTTTTTCACCACTGAAAAAAGAGCTTGACAAAAAATCAAAACAAATACATCAGTATTCCTGCTTCCTACCTGTGCTTGCGGTGTCTCCACCTGGACAATAGGATCCTGGCTGACACAGACCAGATGGACGAGTGAGACCTGGGGTGCCACAGTATTGACCTGCTGGACATGGATTGCAGCCAGAGGCATCTGTTAGATGAAGCCTTCAAACAGAGAAATGTCAAGAACATAAGTAACTGTCTGAAGTTTATTTAGAAAAAAAACAATGGGTTTTAATGCTTAGGCCAATGAAACCTGTCAGAGTAAGTTCCAGGTGTACAGGGCAGAGGGAGACTGGTGCCCTCAGGACAGTAACTCCCCCGTGGACATGCTCCTCCAATTCCAGTGCTGAAGTTCCCATCAGGGTTCTCAAAATTCACACCTTGCAAAGATGATAGCTTAACTTATCCATCATTTCTAAAGCAACAGGTCCTTTTTTTTAAGCAACAAATAAAACCGAGCATGTGATTCCAGATGTCAAGACATACTATAAAGTGTTTTTCACATTAGGTAACCAAAAACTTGCTGGTTTTAGTTTATGTAGCTCATGATTGTTAAGTGAAGAAAAAAATCTAAAAGGCAGACATGAATTTGTACTCAGACTTCTAGATAAAAATTCAGCACAAACGTTTGTCTGAAAGTAATATATAATTGAAAAATAAACGTTGAAAGGCACATGGTAAGTTTGAAGGACAGCTCAGGTTGGAGAATCTGTTGAGAGGATCATAAATGATATACTCCACACACCTGGCCTTTGTGGCAGAGTGGCAAAAAGAAGAAAGTTTCTGGTGAGAAAAAGGCCTTTTTGCCAAAAGCCAGCAAGGGAACACAACGTTATGTGGACAAAGTTACTCTGGTGAGACAATTCTAAATTTGAAATTCTTGACAAAGTTGTAGAATGTTTGATGAAAAAACAACAGTTTAGGTCATAATGTGTTAAGTCTTCTTTACAGTGATGATAGAATAATTATGTGGAGGCTTTTTTTTTAAGCGCAAATGGGAAACAGTTGTTAGAATAATGAACATATCTTAATACACAACTAGCAAACCATACAAGACATATGTAAAGGTTCACATTCCACCAGGACAACAAGTCAATATACAAATAGAGCTACAGGGCAATCCCTAAATTTAAAAAAATCACCCCCTTGTCAAAGTCTAAACAGAAATTTAACTGAGAATCTATGGCAAGACGCAAAATTTGCTGTTCAGATGTCTCTGACAGACAGCTTTATTAGAAAAATGTTGGGCAAAAAGAGAGAGGCTTAAAATAAATACAGGGCACAATGTGGTTTATCATTAAAAAAAATAAAAATTCCAACACACTAATAATAGTGGTTGAATATTTTTTATGTTGTATATATATCCTGTACCTGCTATGCAGTAGTAGCCAGACTGACAGAGTCCGGTAGGCTCAAACATCCCCCAGTCATCACAGTAGAAACCTGCAGAAAACATTGGTGAAAAAACTGTGATGCATGAAAATGTGTTAATAACAAATCCTCATCGCATCATAATACATTTCGTACTGAGTTAATTAAATCCTATGAAATTTTGATTTACAGCCTTTAATTTTGTATCAATCAGTTTCAATCCATCCAGTAAATAAATCCCAGCTTAATAAATTAAAATCCATCTCAGCAGCATATTTTATGTGCAGAATATGAATGTGCTGAGCGATCAAAACTGTGTAACAACACTGCCACCTGCTGGACATATGAGGCACTGCTCGACTTGACGAAGACCAAACCGAGGGCTGTATGTGCCAGGGGGGCAGGGCAAGATCCCCTCTACTCCACCACCAATACAGTAGTGACCTGCTGGACATGGTTGGACACCCTCTCCAGACAGACAGTAGGTCCCTGATGGACATTCATCACACACTTCTGATCCTATATTCACAAGACAATTCACAAAATGTCAATATTAATAAAACAACTATCATTTGCAGTTCTAACACGTTATTAGTCAATGTGTGGTAAACCTGTGCTGTTTGAGTACGTCCCATCAGGGCAAGGGATTGGAAAAGCTGATCTTAGGGGACAATAGTGTCCAGCTGGACAAATGTCCCCTGTTAAACCATCAGAGGGCTTTGAAGACTTTGTCCCCCCTGAACAGTAATAACCTATAAAATTAAATAATAGAAAATTACCATAAAAAACATGAAATACAATCTAAATAAGTTGAAAGTTGAAAACCTCAGTGTGAAATACCTGAGTCACATATTCCTGCAGGCTGGCTAAGTCCAGTGCTGTTGCAGTAGAAACCAGGCGGGCAGGCCCAGCAGGACGACAGGTTATGTCCTCCCACTGAGGTACTCCAGGTACCTACAGGACACGGATGCTGCTGTGGTAACTTTGTCCCTTGCGGACAGAAATAGCCTGCAGGACACACATCACCAATAGCTAGAGCTACCTGTGGAAATAAAATAAAAAACATTAGTCTACTTTCTAAACATAATGTAAATTTTGTCATGTAATTTGCAGCAAACAAAAATAGGCAGAACTATACATCTTCAAGATGTAAATTTGTTTTGTTTACAGTGTCTAAATAATCTTGGATTTCAAAATATGATGGAGTTTGAGCATGTTGGCTTCATCTCAAATGTTGTTCGAACCAAAGAGATGTGGGCAGTTGAGGTGGGTGCCTGTCATTCAAGTCCTACACATCATCATCAGCATCTCCAAAGAAGAATCCGTGGTTATTAATTCACCAAATAGAAAGGAATACAAATATTAAGCTGAATTTGTAATCATGGTAATTTTGTGAAAAGAAATGCCAACATGAGTGAAAGTGTGAGAGCTGTTTGCAGCTTGATTCATCTTAAAATCCATGCCATTTGTCCCTCTTTAATTGTCCTGTTTTTCCTTTTCTTCTTATCCGCTCACTCCGCTGCTTATACTCGGCATCATGCTGACAAGTTGCCTTGCTCGAGCAAAACCGAATTACAAGCAAAAACAAGCACCTGGCAGACAGATTGTCAAACATTTTACCCACATGAAAGAACTAGCAGATCTTAAGACACTGAAACATTTGAATCAAATTCAAATTCAGAGTGCATTATAAGCGTGATTATACTCCCTTTTATGGTATCATGGTTCCATGATGTTACACTTTGAAACCAGAATGCATCTTATCAGGATTTTTATTTGATAAACTAACACAATGTATTTTGAAGGGGGAGAAAGATGATTTAAAGATAAATTAAGCATGGATTTTTATTTATCCCATTAAACACAATAACTTGGATTAAACCATCTAAACTACTCCTTTATAGCTATGTCTTTATACATTTTTATTTATTTTTTTGCCCTTCTGAACAAATCTTGAGTGTTTTAAAGAAAAAAGAAAAAAAATATCTCCACAGCATGATGCTGCCACCATTATATTTAAAGGTTGGAAGGCTGAATGATTCAGAGAGATACTTTTTCTTCTCGGATTCCATTCTGGTTTCATCTGAGCAGAGCAACTGGGACATTTTTTATGTGTTACCTTCTTTGTATGTGGCAAACTACAAACACACTTCTTAATGCTTTCCACTCCTAGTCGTGATGGCCGTAGAAATTTCTTCCAACCATAGATCTTCCAGAGCTAACCACTTTCTTCTTTGATTGATCATGGTGATATAAGTGGACCACCATGTCTTTGTAAATTTTAAGTCGTGGCCTACTGTTATTATTTTTGATGATGGATTGAAGAGTGTTTCAAGAAAAGTTTAAAGTCTTTTATATTGAGTTTTATGCTAACACTTCTTTAGGTTCTAAAAAACCTGATGTTGATCGTCTTGATGATGCTGTTTGTTCACTGATGTTCTCCATCAAACCTCCAAAGCCTGTTCAGGGCGGCCAAAATCTTTCTTAGATTTACATATAAACCCAACTGGACTTCAGTTATAAATTAGATGCCATCTGACTGTTTATGGGCAGTGAATTATTTTTCCAGGTTAACGCATAAGACGTGATTTAAATGCATGCATCTGAATATTTTGAAGTATCTTTAGTAGAACTTACAGGAGAGCTACTCGCGGCTCCAGAAGTGCAGTAGTAGCCCGGGTCACAGAGACCTTGAGGTTTGGAAAGGCCAGCTCTGCTACAGAAAGAACCTGCCTCACATGGTCGACAGTGCTTCACATCCTCACCACTTACCTGGTCAGAGTAAGTCCCCTGAAAGACATTGATTGTTCACTAGAATAAAAAATACAAAAATATCCCTAATATTGATAAAGTGCATGTATCCACATTTGAAACTCGCTTTCAATTTTATATAAACGAATGAATAAATATATTACTTTTGTTTATTTCAGAGTATGACGTCAATGGATTTGTTGGAAACGAAAGATAACAGAAGTACAAACATTAATGTTTTCCATCTCCATTCATTCCCACAAAAGCATTTCTAATTAGCATTCAAACAGTCAAGTTTTAGAAAATTATATTTCTGTAGCCACGCTGATGCAGTTAACACAGAAACATCACAGTAAAAGAGAAAAACGACATGAAGATACTGACTGAAGGGCAGGGCTTTGGAGTAGATGAACCAGGGGGACAGTAGTGTCCTGTCGGGCAGACTGGTGGCTCAGATAAACCTGTTCGATTGCACAGTCTGCCTCCATGACATGCCACACATGAACCAGCGCCTCGACGCTGTGGATGTTTTTTATTTTTTTAGGTTAGTTAATCAGTATCACAATTATGGATGAATATATGTATGAATTACTTCCTACCGGCTGAAATGTGCCTAAAGGACAAGGCTCTGGCCTGGCTGCTCCTACCAAGGAATAAAAACCTTCCTCTACTTCATTCTGAACTGGTGTTGAAGATCCCCCAATACAGTAGAAACCAGGAAAACAAGGTCCTGATGGTGAGCTACTGTTGGAACCTAAACAATAAAAACTGAGACAGAAAGTGTAAAAATGTGGTTCAAAATGAAAATAATCTTTACGCATTTAAAAAAATGGGGATTTCACATGATATGAATTACCCAGGAGGACAGCTAACACACTCCTCCTCGCTGCCGAGGCCAGAGCTGTTGCTGAAAGTGCCAGACGGACAGGGGAGGGGAAAAGTTGAAGCCAGAGGACAGTAACCTCCGGGGGGACATAAACCTCCTGTTGGTCCTTCAACTGGAGTCTGCCCATAAATAAACAGCACACCAGATGTGAATGACGGAAAAATTCAGTTTAGTGACTCCTAATAAATAAATAAAATTATATATATATATATATATATATATATATATATATATATATATATATATATATATATATAAACATTTAAGCACAGGTTTTTCTTTAACAGAAATAATACAATCTTACTGCAGATTTGGCTCCCACTCTGCAGTAGAAACGCTCTTTGCAGCTTCCAGAAGGCCTTGTAAGTCCAACACTGGTGCAATACTGCCCACCGCCACAAGGGGTGCACTCTGATGGGTCACTGAGAGCAGAGCGCGAACTGTAGGTTCCTTCAGGACAAGGCTTTGGAGTAGAAGTGCCATCTGGACAGTAAAACGCCTGGAATGAGTCATGGAAAGAGCTGATTTTTTTTATATCATCTAAATAGATTTCAAGATGTATTTGAGTGCAAAAATGCTCAGTAGGTCTAACCTGAGGGCAGAGTACAGGTAGATCACTTCCCAGTTTGTTGCAATAATGGCCAGAAGGACATAAGATGCAGGCCTCTCCAGTGTGACCAAGTGTGTTGTTCCTGAACCGTCCAGCCTGACAGGGGTACATGTAGGGGTGTCCGGTCCCTGGGGGGCAATAGTGCCCATCAGGACAGGGCTCTGTCTTAAGAAGAACAATAACCACAGTAGAGATTTTAAAACGTGTGCAAGCTGGAACAACCCCTGATGGATTAACTGACAACGTTGGTACAGACGTGCAAAAAAAAAAAGAAGCCTTTTTTTGCAATGGGGTAATCTCACAATGAAAACATTTGAAAAATCAAAGCTTTAAATTGTCTGCACTTTTTCCCTAAGTTAGGGTATGTTTGACTAACCTTCTATAAAGAAACTACATAGATCATTCAACTTGCTGGAGGGCTCTTTGAGACCAGTGTATGAGTTCTGTTTGGTCAACCACAAATTTAGAAAGGTGCAAATTAGGAAATTGCAAAGCTTTCTTTTAACCAAGCAAACAAGCAAGAATGATGATCAAATATGCAAAGATCTACACATTCTCTACCAAACAACTTTGCTTTGCTTGTTTTGATTACTGTCTGTCTTAAATTATTTCTTTGCGGGGAAAAAAATCACAAAAACTAGATTTTCACATTTCTCATTAAATACTACAATTCTTGTTGCCTCCAGTTATTTTTATTTGTTTTATTATTTTATTTTTCCCTGTGTTTTTTTTTTTCCCTTTTCTTTACCACCAGTACCATCCCCACCTTGAAACATCTATTCTCTTGTTTATTTCCAATTGTGAAGAGAGGCCACTGACACACCTCACTGATACCTCAGTGGAGCACAAAGTTATTAAGTACAGTCCAAGTAATTCCAAGCATGTGGAAACATAAATAAGTAATATTCAAATTGCTTTTATTTGAAAGGGATTGTTTGGGTTACCAGGTGATGGGATAATGGTGATTTTTTTTAAATTCATTTTACTTATCATTGGATTTTGCCTTTAACTAGAATAAATATCTTAAAGATTGATTTTTCTGTTTTATATGATATTTATTTTACACATCTTTAAGACAAGAAATGTGTTCTAATTTGTAGATAAGCTTTTTAAAATTATTCATCTAAAATACAGTTCTTTTCTTACAGGTCTGCTGATAGGCTGCTCCTGAGGGTGCTGAGTGTAGCAATACTTCCCTTCGGGACACTGGATACACTGGGATACATCACGCAGACCAGGAGATGCACTATATGTCCCATTAGGGCAAGGAATGGGGTTGGGGTCCTGTGCATGTGCATTTACAGGCAGATTAATAACAGATCTGCTGAAATGATTTAGTTACCCATATCACCCACTACAAGACTCACAATGCCTCCTCCGGGGCAATAGAATCCTCGAGGGCAGAGTGTGGCTGATCTCTGAGGGTCTCTGGCCAAACCTTGCGAGCAGAGAAAACCAGGTGGGCACACCATGACACTCAGCATGGCCTCCTCGCTGGTGGTCTCATTGCTGCAGTAGTGCCCCTGTAGGCATGGAGAGCACTCTACAGCACCGTTGTCCTACACGCAAGAAAATCATAAGAAAAATTCAGGGAGTTGAAGTTAAAGATATCAACTGCTATGGAGGTGGAGGAAAGCAAAATGCACACTAACAACTTTCAAAAAGAAAGATTTGACCTGGAAAATGCTTGAATATAAAGACGGCCTCAAATTGGGAGGAAAAATAGATCATTTATTGTACATTTATTATAATAAAACATCATACTACCCTTAACGCTGGCATTTACAGATTTACACAGAAGATGAGTAATATAAGGCGACTGCATGTAGGTGGTAAATGTAATCTAAAAATAGGAAAATCAAAACCGTTTCTAAAGTGATGGGAATACACCTGCGCTGGTTTTTCACTGGTACTGTCAGTTGCTCAGTCACATAGGCTTGTGTTTAATGGGATCTTACAGAGTAGCTGCCAGCTCCACAGACTCTGGGGTTGATAGTGGCTGAGTGGGGACAAAAATAGCCAGCAGGGCAAGGAGAGCAGTCATCCAGCCTTCGACCTCCTTTCAGGCGACGAAATGAAGAGCTGAGAGATACAGAGTAGACATGATTGACTGAATCATAGATTTTACAGTAGCCTTACTCCTTTTTTCAGTCACACATCTTATTTCTGATACTCTGTCAACTTACGGAGGGCAAGGTGAGGGTTTGGAGGTTCCCAGTTGACAGAACGAACCTTCAGGACAAATTAAGCAGTCTTCTCTGTATCTGTTTCCCATTTGAATGCTGTAAGTGCCCGCGGGGCAAGGATAATGGGTTCCATATGCTGTCCCTGGGAAAGAGACATCTCCATGTTATATCCGAATGAGTGACTCATGTATACAGCACAAAGAACTATTTGGAAAGTGTTGCAGATATTTGAAAAGACATTGTTAATATTTGTCTTACCCTGCGGGACAAAACAGCTATTCTACTGCCTGTGGTTTCAATTTCGTACCTTCAGGACAGTAGTGTCCAGAGTTGCATCGACCTGATGGAGCTGCAGACCCAGCTAAGCAGTACCAACCTCTAGGGCACGACTGGCACTCTGTTTCAGCCTCCAGTCCGCTCTGACTGCTCCACGTCCCCACAGGACACTTGTACTGTGTTGGAAACATCGTTCCAGGGGGACAATAGTGTCCAGCAAAACAAAGAAGTGGTGGTCTTTGGATACCACCGGTTCCTGCCAGAAATTAAAAAGACACCAACACAGTTAGAAAATGCAGGAATACAATTTAATGATGTGCAGGAAGATGATAAGGAATCACTTGTTAAATCAAATATTGCTATAGTGCCTCATATGTATTTTGTAGCTGCAAGTCTTTTGGCAAATGTCTCTAGCAACTTTGCAAATTTAAATGCTACATATTTTAAATAATTGCAATAGTCAATCCACACAAATGGAGACTGTTTTTCAACAGAGAGTTTCAAGTCTTACCAATTGATTTTATTGGGATTAGGGCTTGGACTTTGACTGGACCATTTTCATACAAGTAGCTACTGTTGTATAGAGTGTTTCCGTTGCTACAAGGTATACTTCCAAAAGTCTCAGGTCTTCTGCAGCTTCTAACAGGGACTGTTCCAGTTTTCCAATCTTCCCATCCACTCTCACCAGTTTAAGTGATCCACCAGAAACATCCCAACAACATTATGCTACCTTTCCATATGCTTGTCATATGTTTGAACATATGTTGGTCATATGTTCCACAATTCAGTGTGGAACTCATACCGAGATCAAATTACCTACAAGTGAAAGATTTTTCCCCCTAAAAATAGTGATCCTTATTTTAATCAGGAGTACAAATGTAAAATTCTGGCTTCTTCATTTGTAACAAATGTTTAAATCCTGTTTCTTCTGTAATACAATTATACAAATCATTGTGTTGCTGCATCCCATAAAATAAAAATAAAATCAGAAAACATTAAAAGGAATGAATACTATGCTACACACTGTAAATTAGAGTACCATATCACCAAGCTCTATAAAGCATAATTTTTTTTTTTACCTCTCAGACAGGCGTATTTTGCTGGACACAGCTGACATTGGGAGCGGTCAGTAAGGTTGATACCATTGCTAAATGTTCCAGGAGGGCAGGTGTTGGCTGGTGCATTGGGCTTCGACGAACCAGGCGGACACACAAACCTATGCAGACAAATCCCTTAGATGTCCTCTTTCCCATCATATTGGATAATGTCAAAACAGTGAGTACCCAGAGGCATAGTTGATAAAAAAAAAAGAGTTTCTTGTTACTGAACATGTTGTTTACCCAGGCATGCAGTCTACATCAGGTGCCTTTAGAGCTATCTGTGTGCAGGCCTTTCCCGCATAACATTCTCTGCAATCTGCCACCTCATCCTGCCCCTCTAAAGGGTTGAAGGACCCTGGTGGACAGGGAACCGGGTCACTTGTCCCTTTTGGACAGTAGAAACCGGGAGGACATTTCAGGCAGTCCTTCACACCTGGAGGAAAAACAAAACTTTAGTTGTCCGTTTTTTCTCATCCATTATTTTCTATTTTCTATTCATTCTCTTCAGTTTGTGAACTAAAGCATAGTCCACAAATTGTCAACAATGAGTCTTCCCAGATGTTTACTGTCAACCTGCCTTGTTCAAGTATTTTGGGGTTCATTGTCCTGATAAAATCCCTAACTGTGTCCAGCGCTGATGCACAATGCAAGCGTTTGATCCAGGAGTGAATGCAGCAAGTCAAAGAGTTGATTGGTTTCTTCTGATTAGAACATTTTTAAACTGATTTGTTTAACATGTATGAATGGATGTGTGTTCCTTGTGACGATGTGTGGTAGATTGCCACTATATAAATAAATAAACTAAATTAAAAATATATCCAGGGGTTTCTGAAAATATTTAAACCAGTTTGTAAATGTCTGAAATACATAATATTTAATATTATAATATAAAAAAAATTAAAGCCCAAAATCAATACTTGTATCTACCCTTTTGAATGAACCTGCCCATGTGAAAAACTTACTTATTGCTCCTTGATGAGGAGTGAAGGTGCCTGATGGACAGGTCAATTCTTCCAGTGTGCCAGCTGGACAAAACCTTCCTC
>JAVLVB010000580.1:2496014-2508012 GCA_032876305.1 Orestias chungarensis | reverse complement strand
TTTCTTTTTTTTTGGGTGGGGGGGGGGGCATGTTTATTTGTATTTTAGTTTCTGTTGCTGTGGTGAAGTGAGTTTCATCAGAACCAAGACCAACCTGCAGGACAAAAGCGTCCCTCCTTGCATCTTTTACAGGCTGCCCTACTTGTCTGACCCAGTTGTTCCCCTGATGTACCATTAGGACAAGGTGACCCATGAGGGGTGGCGGTGCCCTCTTCACAGTAATAGCCTTGTGGGCACATGAACTGGGTGGTAGGTCTCTGTGAGCTCCCTTCCAGACAGTAAAACCCTTGAGAAAAGTATTTATAGATAAGAACGACATTGTTTAAAGAACACTGCCTATGTGATAAGATTAAGATGACAAAAGTCAGTCTTTATTGGTTTAAGGAATCACAACAGTAAAGCTTAACACCAGCATATTTGGTGTAAATCCTTGAACTTGTTAAGTCATTAAGAGAGCTTGATTTTGTTAATAATGTACCAGCAGGGCAGATTGCACAGTCTTTCAGTTTTTGCAGACCTTCTTCAGGGCCATACGTCCCTGCAGGACAGGGCATAGCCACACCTCCAAGACAATAATGACCTAACACAGACATAAACAAGAACCAAAATAAAGATAAATGTTTGTTCTCCATCAGGTACAGAAGAACTATGCTAAAACATTAAAGATATCCTCAACACAAACCTGTTGGACAGATAAAACAATCTCTATCTTTCTTTGCAGGTCTGTAGGTTCCTGGTCTACAGGTGTTCAGTTGCCCAGATCTGTGCAAAGACTGGCTCCACCGGGGTGCCACAGCTCCTCCACACAAGGATGTATCATTACAGCTATGGCAGGATGTCTGTCCGGGTGTGGAGGACCAACCAGCAGGACAGAGAAGTGGGTGTGACATCCCTCTATCTGGACAGTAACTTCCTACAGCAGCCAGAAGACACAATCTTAGGCATTATAGAAAAACTGTATGAAATTTAACAATGAAATATATTAGACACAGTATATTAAAAAAAAGTAAAATTTTCCAGAAGCACTACCTCCAGGACACTGCAGACACTGAGCAGTACAAATAGTGGAGTAAAAACCCGGGAAACAGTCAATACATTTAGTGTGATCCTCGTTGGGCTCCTTCCCAGGTGCACACTGTGAGCACATAAAACACATTAAATAAAACACATGCGTTTTCTTTTTTGTGCAGCCAACTGTAAGAGCATTTTCTATTCTTTTCACGCCTTCAATAGTTGATGGTGACCTTATAAGGAAACCCGAACTTGCAAACAGAATCAAAAGGGCAGGCCAGACACTGTAGGACCCCTTCAGGTGAATGTTGTCCCGCTGGGCATAAATAAAGTGTTCCATTGGGGAGGTCACATGAAAACCCTGCGGGGCACAGCCGACAATCCACTCTGTCCTCTGAACTGATCAGACTTGGAATGCAGGGCTGCAAGAGGAAGCCAACAGCAATGATTACAAAAAAGCACTTCATTCAACGAATATAAATCTGGATAGAAAGATTTACACTTATATTAGCTTCCTAAATCCAAACTTGGTACAACTAGCTTTTTAGTAATCA
Source organism: Orestias chungarensis (assembly GCA_032876305.1). Classification (NCBI taxonomy): domain Eukaryota; kingdom Metazoa; phylum Chordata; class Actinopteri; order Cyprinodontiformes; family Cyprinodontidae; genus Orestias; species Orestias chungarensis. Next base: position 2,506,447 of record JAVLVB010000580.1, on the reverse strand, counting down.
CAGCTACTAGTCTTTTGGGGTAGAAGCTTTGTAAGCCAAGATTTAAAATAACTAAAGTCAGTCAGAATAGATGTTAGCATTTATGAACGTCAGTTTTCAAATCATGCCATGGATTCCTCCATTTAAATTCCAATTCTTCATGAAGCTGTTCGTTCATTAATGCTCACCAACACAAGTAGAAGAAAAAACCTTGGATGTTAGCTTTTTACTTCTGGTTTTCTGTTTACAAAACTAGCTGAGTTTCATCACTTACCCAAAATAAACAAGCTTTTCTAAAGCAATAAGATAATCTCTAAAAATAATGAACGTTTTTCTGACACACAAAGGTTTATGGTAACTATGTGAACTAAAAGATAAGTATTTGAAAATCATGAATAGTTTTTCTTTTTCTCTCTTTCTGTTGGTCACATCACATTAAATCCCAATAAAATGAATTGAAACGATTGAAAAGTGACAAAATGGGGAAGGTTGAAAATCTGTTTCAGAGTTGAAACGTTTAGAAAAGACTTATTAAAGTTTAACTTGATGGCAGCAAGCAGCTGGGAAAGGGGTCTTTGAATGTAACTGATTCCAACTGGGCTTAGCAATCAAGCAACCAACAGTGCTGTGAAAGCGTGTTTTACCTTACAGTCACTGATGCTGTTTTTTCCCGTGTAGAGGTTGAACGTTCCAGCTGGACATCGATTAGGCGCAGATACATTTCCAAGGCAGCTGTATGGCAGAAATTAGTCCGGCAAAATAAAATCAATTAATTTCTATTAATTTCCTTTGTCCTGCGTAAAATAAATTTTTGTCCTATAGTTCTAAATAGTTTCGATGACTCACAAATGACCAGAAGGACAATCCAAACAAAGCTGCTGGATGAAGTATTTTCCTTCCGGACACACAACATCTATTTCTTCTTTGAGACTAAGATCTGCACTCCCCTCTTGAACTTCTCGCATCGTAATATTAGGAAGAATGTAAACCTTGTTACGAAGATTAATACACTAAAGTAAATAATGCAAGCATAAATGTTGTTTTTCTTACCTAAAGCAGCCCCAGGTTGCATAAGTAGCAAAAATATTCCAGATGTTGTTGAAACCCATAGCAAATACATAACCCTCACCAAGCACATTGTATCTGGATCTCTAATCTTGTAACTGAGCCTGTTACAGTTTTTCTCCATTTTCAAACCACACCATTTCAGTTTAATCCTACACAGAGAACTGTTTAGAGCCCCAAAAAAAATTTGAGAGGCCTGTTTGCCTGAAAGTGAAATGAGCACGAAATGTGATTCCCAGGTGGTGACTCAAGCTGACAGTGATGTGCAATTAGGTTCTGTAACTGTATCTGTGACTTTTATTATGCATGAGCAAGTGCAAACGCTACCCTAGTTGTTTTCTGTAACTGGATCACAGCAAATTATTTATGTCACCCATGGGCTTTCATTTACTGTAAATGGGCGATATAAGACATAGAAAAACCTTTTAATGAATATCAAAATCAGATATTTGATCAGAGTGAATTGATACAAGCACGACACGTTTTGTTTCCTCAGGAAAGTGACTGAAAAATGCATGATTCAAATGTAAAAAGTGTGGAAAGTTTAACACATGCTGGAGAAGAGACAAAGCTGCAAAAGGAAGTAGCACCTTCAGACTTTCTGCATTAGTGTTTGCTGTATCCTATACAAATCGAGGTATCAACTACATGAACATGGTATTGATGCAAAAACAAACAAAAAAATACTTTTTCTGAAGCGAATACTTTTGTTTTATCATGTTCCATGATGTTTTCGCTTTTTTTAGTTTTTTTAACAGAACGTTTTTCACAGGAAGACATGTGCGATGCATGGAAAGTTGTGCATTATTTTTTACAAAACCCTGAATCCTTTTGAAGCTCACTTCCTGTACCCGAACCAAGAGTAGAAACTTATATGTGGGTATATGCAGGTGCAACTAACACCAAGCTGCAAGAGCACGAGGTATGTCATGTTTGAATATAAGGAGCAAGGAAATAAGAAAGACGGAACTGCAATGAGTGTCTCCGTTCACTTGATCATTCTCTTCATTTGGGTGCAACAAGGTAAGAACAAAATTGTGAAAAGGTCAACTTTATGGTATGATAACGTCTTTTTCTACAAAATAACTAGATTTTTGTCTCTTTTCAGACCATGTGTGTTCGGCCATTGACTACAAAATGGTAAAACTGGGGGGAAATCTCAGGCTGGAGTGCACCTATAACTGCTCGTCAGGATTCGTCCAAGGCTCGTGGAGGACCGAGTCCGATATATCTGCGTGTAACACAACAAAAAGCAATGGGAACATTTGCACCGTGTCCATCTGCCTATCAAATGTTTCCTCTCGAGATGTGAAAAGGAACTACAGCTGCTACACAGTAGACACAGACGACCCCAATCTTACCAAAAAGACTGTGCGCATCGTTTTCCTACGGCTTCGGGGTACGTCTAGATTCATATATATCACATCAGTGTTTAAGGAAGCTCACAGTAAATCATTTTCTTGTTTTTACAGCTCAAGACGCTGTCCTAAACTGGACAAGTGACCCAAACATTGATCTGAAAAATAGTGAGAAACTTTTCCAATGTCTGAGTGAGAGTATTTCACACTTACAAAAATGATTTTAGCTGTTGTTGATCTGTCCCTGTTTTTTCTTCTTCTATAAAACTATCTTAGGATCCTTTTCGGTTGAACCAGGGATTTCAAGTCGAGGTGAGGAAGCTTCTAAAACAAGAAAACAATCATTTGTAAAATACGTTTTTGGGAACTGTTATCACATTTATTCAATCATATATACTAACTGTTTTTATTGTAACAGGAGAATTTAATGGCATAAAGGTTTTGGCAGCAGTAACTGTAACGGTGGCCACGGTTCTTGCAGTTTTGGTCATCTTCTTGTGCGTCAACCGCAACAAGCCGATCTGGCATGGTAAAGGTGATTACACTGTAGTATTCTATCAGAAAGCCCTTGCTAAAGAATTATGATTAGATCCTAGATGAAAGCAAGATAGATACACAGATTTGCATCCGTGATGAACTGTAACAACAAAGCCTCTCATTCTAGGGGAGCGACTTGTGTCCAGGTCATGGTGAGTACAGTCTGAGTTCACGTTTGGTCAAATCTTTTAAGAAATTTTAATCTGTGTGGAGAATCTTTGTTTTACATATCCCTTCATTATATGTTATGAATTTGCCTTTTTTTAATCCGTCCAGCTCACCCCAATCTGCAAATGCAGGCCTCTTACAAGTAAAAGGTGAAACACTGACATATCGGATAAATGACATACAAGACATACAAAGAGCTCGGCAACTAACATTTGTCCTATTGTGAATCCAGGGACGCTATCGACACAATGTGAGAGAATAACCTTACGGATTCCTCCGCCTGGTAAGATAGATACCCGTAATAATCAGAATTTCTGGTGACATTATTTTGACTGACATTTACAAGTAAAATGTGTTGTTCTGTCTGACCCAGACATCGAGGGGGACACAGAGGTTCCATATGCGGATATAATGATCACCGTCCGAGGGGTCAGTACACCCGAGCTCACTCAGATTGGCTACTTAGGAACAGGAAAGGTGAGAAACAAAGGAAGACAAGCTAAAATGTTCAATCCACCTATCCATTCCATTTAGATTTGAACACGCGCAATTTTTTATATAATCTGTTTGCATTCTATAAATATGCTATTGCAAAACATATGCATAATTCCCCTGTTATCTTCTGCAGGAGTTCAGGTTTTATATATCTATTTTATTAGGTGTTTCATTATCTACAAGCATCATTAGACAATTTAGCTGCCTGCGTTTCTACCCATATTTGTTTGTGTATTTTGATTTTGAAATATTTTTTACATTTTAGAAATAAAAACAGAAACTTGCATCCCTTGGGAAGATAAAGTAAGGGCTTAGTCTATATGCAAGTTTGTTAGGTTATGCAAAGTAAAACAAAACCTTTTGTATCACAGATCAGCAAAATGAACCATAAATTTATATAAAAAAAGAATGTTAGCATACATCTTATATACAGTAGATTGCAAAAGTGTTGAAAGACCAAATGTTTTGATGTATAAGACTTGATTGGTAGAGATCATTTTAAAAAACTTCTATTACTTTACCGTGTACAATACAATTTAACTAATAGAGGCATATTTAGAAATATAGAAATAAAAAGGGGGAGTTTTCTATAATTGTATAATTAATGCTTAACATTTTTGTTCCCTTTTAAATCCAGTATGAGAATTTAGGTTATCTGGGAACGAACTGAAGCTGAATTAAAATCCAGCGGGAAAAGATTTACATTTAAGTCTATTTTGGATAGATAATAAGACAACAATATCTCAAAGGGTAACAAGACAATATCAGATGAACAAAAATTAAGAAAAATTTGTTTTTTGTTTATTTATTTATGTATGAACAAATAATTTACACAAGAGAGTATGCATCCAAAAAACAATAACAACAACCTATTGTTTGCATCCAAGTTATTGCAGTTCTTTATTTGTATTATATTTTTCACTTCATATAGAGCATTTGTGTGATTTCCACTTGAGCTGGACAAGATGTGTATCACATTAAGGAAGGGAATTCATCAAGTTAATTGTAACAAATGTCTGGCACTTAACAGGCGTGTGAAAACAACTGACAGTCAATGTAACTTAAAACTTGTTTTCTTTGAGAGTTTGTAATTTTGAAACGCAATGATTGAATTGGGCTCTATGTGCAGGATGATTATCAGAGATTCCATTTTGAATCGTTAAACATTGGCTTTTTGTCTGGTTCACGTACAGTGGCGGGGAGATGAGACCAGATGCCACATGCAAGCCTCGCGTTCTGCTGACAGACTGCATGTGCCCCAGCCCAGAGAGGTCAGCCGCAAGATGAGCACCAACTCTGAGTATGCCGTTATCACATACTCCTGACATCGGGCTTTTAATGCCTCGTTTACTGGAGATAATGTCCAAATAATACTGTGCCTTTATAAAAATATTTAATCACATGTTAGAAAACAATTCCCATCCTTGCCTTGTAGAACGTGTTAGATACTCTTGTTGATGCTATTTTTTTCTGCAAGATAAGGGTTATGCGAGAATAAATGCAGAGGTAACATGACTTGGTAAAATCATAGACAGCAATGCAAAGGTTTTTTTTTTTGTCTGTGCTTTTTACTCTAAAAAATGTAGATCTACAAATCTGTATAGACCAAATGTAAAAAATGTGTAAGCTGATAGGTTTCAGTTATAATTAATGTAATTTTGTGGATCATTTGTCTTTAGAAATGTCTTATGAAACACAAACACCTTTAGAAAACAGGGGGTGGGGGAGACCAAGAGAATAGTAATGCTGTTACTGTTGTCTGGTTAAGAGGATCTAAATGTTTTTTGTAAAAGTTTGTGTAAAAAACAAAAAAAAACAGTGAAATCCTATATTGCAACAGTAGTATAAAGCAACTAAACATAGCTACATACTAGATATTGGAAATAAAGAAAACAAGACAAAAAAATTTTATTTGTCCTGAGGGAAAATAATTGCATAACGATCCACTTTAAATAATTACAGCCAATACTGACTGATTGTAAATAGAGTATAATGCATTAGATGTGTGTGCAGACGAAAATCACCTGTAAAGCACATTGCTGAGCCATTTTGTATATGCCATTAAAGTTGTCAATAGTTATAACAGGACTGTAAGATTTACATATTCAGAAACAATTAACCATGTATTCTTGCTTTTACTTTAAACAGTTTTTAAATACATTTTCTTTATTTCAATAAAGAGAAAAAATGGTGATCTGAGAAAATAAGCTTCTTGAAAAGTTATCTTCTAACCTTAGATAACTGGGAAAGTCATAAAATCTTTATTTTACTTTCTTTCTGTAACATCTGCTTTAGTATTTGTTGATTATTTACCTGTTTATTTAAATACATGGGTTTTTTTTACACTTATGAATGTACTGTTACTTTCTTTCTTGATCCGTTTTTAATAAAAAAAATAAAATAAAATACAACAACCAATGTGTAAGTATGATCCTATTTGCTTTTGTTTTAATAATAAAGGTTTTTATTGCACTATACCAGCGTCTGTTGTGTACCTGACCCTTTGATTGTGGGACCGTTGCTACGCAACGGATATCAACGGAACCCAGCATTCGCTGCGCAAACTAGCTAAACTCAGCTAAAGGAGAATGTATTAGTGTTACTGTGAACCTTCGTTTTGTTTAAAGAGAGTTTAAATGTAAACATTTCATAGTTTCGACAGCCTTGTGAATGAATTACGAAAGTTAATAACGTTTAGAAAGTCGGTTAGCTTAGAGGGGTTAACCGTCATTTGTAGCACAAACCGGGAATCTTTTTTTTTTGGCGATAGCTTGGAATCACAAACATAATGTCAGTGCCGTTCTCTAACACTCACCTGCGGGTCCCTCGAGGATTCGGGACCGTCTTAGAGGGACTGGCCCGGGAGGTTCTCCGGGACCAGCCTGAAGACATCCCGGCATTCGCAGCGCAGTATTTTGAACAACTTCTGAAACAGAGAGAAGGTAGTTCAAACTCGGGCTTCCGTCAAACGAGCGACACTTTTCAATCCACAGTGTTTCTGTCCTCGCAGAAAGCGGGACGGACCCCGCTGAGTGGACCGCCAGACTGGAAGACAGGTTCTACAACAACCACGCTTTCAACACCACAGAGGTAGCTCTGTTCGCTTTTGTTTTTGTTTTTGTTTGGGTACGTCTTGAAGTTTGAAGATCCCCAACTCAATTTTACGTTGATTTGTTGTATTTTTTATTTTTATTTTTTTGTTATTTTCAGACTGTAAGTCATGAAAAGGAAGCAGCAGAGGAGGAGACTGGTTCCAAGTGAGTGTCATTTTAAATGCAGCAGGCAGGATGAAAAGGAGAGGGAGAGGAAGATGATGAGGGAAGGCCTAGAGAGATGCTCTAAATCACAGTGGAAGTTTACCTTTTCATAATTAAAATGCTCTCTCATTTTGTCATTTGTTATGTTTTACATTTCAAGTCAGTTAATAACAGGTAACCACTGTTTTTTTTTTCCAAGTCTATTTTAATTTCAAATGGTTTCAAGTCACATAATTTTATCAACTCAAATATACATTATTTTTCCCAAAGGGAAATTAAATCTTGATGTGACTCCTTTGACTAAGGAGTTATTATAGATGGTGATGGCTTGGGGCAGGAAAGATCTCCCTTTGTGGTCCATTTCACACCTAAACTGAAGAAGCCTTTGTCCGAAGAGATTCTCTTTTCCCAATGAAAGTGTCGTGAAGAGGATGTTCAGGGTTGTCCATATCTTTGCCATCATCATCTCCAAAAGTTTGTATCATATTTATAGCAGTACAATCTGCAGATTCAGATTTCATAACTTTGAAGGTTAATAGAAATTTGAAAGAAAAAAAAAAGGAAGCTCAGCTGACTGCCTTGAGTCAAGAAACCTGTTGCGATCCTTCATCCTGAGAGAAAATACGGCAAAATTTAAAAAAGGAATGATTCTCCTTTTCACAAGTACAGGCAGTTTGTGTGTTACATCTGCCATGTCTAAACTATTGGTTAAGAGTTCAAGCACAGGTTCAGGAGTAATTTCAACTATTTTACTTTTTCCTGAATTCAATTTATGATGTAAAATATGAGCAGAAATGTTACATTTACCATTTTTATGTTTATAGAAATAGAATATGGCTGAGTTGTTGTTGTCTAAGATTGTTGGTACTCAATGCATTTGTCTTATAAAAGAGGGATTTATGCTTCATCCTACCATATTTAGGCCGTTAGACAAACATCAGGATTGTTTGCTGACATGTTCTACTCAAGTGATTTCTTGATCATTACTTTTGTAATTAGTAGCTATAACTTGTGAAATCTAACCATAAAATGGGTAAAAGTTCATGATTTAACTAAGCAGACAATAATGTCATAAGATTAAATATTATTAAGTCTCTTTCCTACAGGTTTAATACAGGGCCAAGAACAAAATAAAGGCCACCTAAATGTATGCTGGAAACAGTGATAAGGCTATAGTTATAAGCACATTACTGCCAGGTTTCTCTGTGAGGAGATGGTAGAACTGACTACTCCTACTGTGTTTCAGATGAGTTCAAGATATATACTTTAATATCTTGTAAGCATTGCTTATTTTAACTGAAATGTGTTCTGAAAATATAACATTTTCTTGTAATTTCTTAGAGAAAAAACATATGAATCCCAAACCGAAGATGAACTGAGCCAATCAGAAGAAGAGCCAACACTTTCCAACGAACAACCTCCTATTTCTGATCAAACTGAGCTGGCTGAAGGCACAGACCAAGAAAATAATGATCCAACAGAACAATCAACAATCTTACTAGAATCAAGAAATACAGAAAAGAGATCAGAAAAACAGCCAGATGAACAAAGCAGTACGGAAAAAGCTAAGGATTTCACCAAAGATAGGCATGATCAATTTAACAGACTAGGTAATGAAGTAAATATTAGCCCTGTTCCAGATAGTGCAACACAAGAGTTTGTTTTAGATATGTCTAATTTGCTGCCATCCAAAGAAACATCAAATGTAGATCTGGGGTCTCAAGACGAGGTATCATCCAAATGTGAACGAGAAGATCAACAAGATGATACATTTATAGATTGTGAGAATGCTAGTGTAGAAAAAGAGGAGCATACTGAAGTAACAGAACCACTTGAGAGCCTTCAGTATTTTGCTCTTGTTAATGCCGATGTCTGTGCTTCAGAGCTTGGGGGTACAAAACCATTTGAAGACGGCGTTTTTCAAGAACATACATACTCTGCTGAAGAAGGAGAAACCTTCAATTCCCAGCTTGAGGAAAATGCTGTTGAGTTACCCCCATCTCAGTACGAAACCCCTCAGGACAAACAACAAGAACCAGAGGATCAGGCACAAAAGCAGCATGAGAGAGAAACTACAGCAACTGAAGCTTGTAATGAGGAAACCAATAAAACTTTATCACACTCTCAGAATTCCTTAGATAACAATGTGATACCAAAGAAGGATTCTTTGGATGAGATTAGCTATAATGATATACCAGAGGATCAGTGCATTACTGAAGTTTCAGAAGAAAAGACTGCTAAAGATGACTCAACGGAAGTTTTGCTGACTTATATATCAGATAAAAACCAAAACGACGAGTTTAAGGAGCTTGGAAAAAGCTTAACAGATAATGTTAGTATAGAAGATACACATGAGACTGAAATGGAGATCATAAAGACAGACGTTCCTTTAGAAAAGGAGGAACTACAAAGCCATCACACAGCCTTTGACATCTTGAAAGATAAAGGCGAAACAAATGAATTAAATTGCAGTGATGATTGTGAAAGGGAAACGGATGGAAAAAACACTAAAATAGAAAATGAAAATAAAGATCAGGAAACAGATTATAAACAAGAACATAAAGAGGAGATTTCTGATGACAAACCAGACCTGAGCAGCGAGTCGAAAGTAAAAGTGCAGGCAAATGAGCAGGACTCTAAAGAAGATGAGACAACTGATGAAGTTTGTACACAACAGGAAATTAATAATAGCAAGGCAATACAGAACCCATCACAGCTTATTACATCAGATATATCAATGACTGGAGTCTTGAGAGACAACGAAACATCGGAGGAGAATCACGAACATCAATCTGGGCAGAATCCGCAAAGTTACAGGATCATTGGGAATTCACAGTCAGAGGATCTCAAGGAAGAAAAGCAGAACATGTTCAAAGAACATGAGGAAATTGGTATTTCTGAAGTGCAAGAAGAAGGTGAAGAGCTAGGAAAAGAGGAGACTATCACCCCCACTGGTAGTGCTGATTGGACAGCTGCTGACCATAGGGAGGAGGAAAGGCCTGCTGTGCTGGAGGAGAACAACATAGCATCTGCAAACAGGAGGGAAAAGGTAATCTTGGTTCTTTGAGAAATTAACAATCCCTGATCCCTGATGCATTTGACGCTTTTAATGACATAAGTTCAATATATTTAAAGCTGGTCATCATGAGCCATAGTCAGCCTTTAATATTTAGGTAAATGTCCCTTATTGTCTAGAAACCACCAACACTGTGTAATAAATTATGTCTTTCTGTTTATAATGGGGTCCTTGGGGAGTTGTTGCAGCTTGTTCTTGACACATATGCTGGGCATATTTATGGTGGTTTCACACATGATTGGTCCAGAAAATTTAAAGTGGTTTTAGTTGCTCCGCAGATACATTTTGCTGTGAAAGCAGACTTCTACACTCCAGGGGAGTTCTGCACCAAGGTTCTTGTGAATAATAACATTTCCAAGCCAAAATGTTATTTCCTATTCATAAACTCATAAAGAAGAAATAAAAAAAAACAACAACAAATGTAACCATACATAAAAAGAGTGCAGGTCTTTCTGAAATGCATCAGACCTAAACTGTTTGGAGGTTTACAAAGAGAGA
>JAVLVB010000580.1:2475317-2495914 GCA_032876305.1 Orestias chungarensis | reverse complement strand
TGTGTGTGTGTGTGTGTGTGTGTGTGTGTGTGTGTGTGTGTGTGTGTGTGTGTGTGTGTGTGTGTGTGTGTGTGTGTGTGTGTGTGCTTTTCAGCAATCCTTTGGATATTATATGTCCAGCCCTGTATTTAATAAAATGGCCCTGTGTTGAATAAACGTCATCTTTAATAAATTCAGCTTTCTTTACCTATTTTTCAGTTCTAAATATAATTTAGGCTGTTATGTCCACAGAAAAGGTTCCAATAAATCAATAAATGTTCAAAATCCTACAATGGAGCAAGATGTTTAGAAATATCTTCAAAATTTCATTTTACTGAATGATGAGTCGTCTTCTCTCTGGTACTTTAAAAGCCATCTCACTTTCGTATCAGATCTAAGTTGTGTTCATACCTCTATCAATACCTGTTTTCCTGTATAAAAATGAAATAAAAATGATTCCTGCACCAGATCAACTCTTCTCCTTGTAGCCTCCACAGTATTCCAGATTTTAAACTTAAAACTTGTCTTTGTTTTTTGTAAAGAGCGACTGAACAATTTCCCAAGCATTTTTAGTGCTGGCACAGGTAGAGCCCCCACCCCCCCCCATCTAGTTTATCTTGACTCACCATTTTGTTCCAAACACACAGAGAGGGAGTGTAGGAAGGGGTACTGACAATGTTACTATGGTAACTCCCTTACCATGTACGTGTCGTCATGGATTTAATAGGAGATGGTGATGCTGATAGTTGCTAGGCACCCCCTCTGGATCAGAAATGTACCTTTTAGTGCAAATCCTAACTCTCACAGTAAAAAACATATAACCTCTAACATAAGTTAAAGTGAGGCAAATATTACAATAATAACAATAACACAGCTATGCAAAAGCCTAAATATTTATTTCTATTACTTATATTGCTTTCCGTTAACCCCATTTAAAGTACTTTGGTGGATCAAAACAGTACTTTTAATTCCATACAATTCAATAAGCAGATTAGCTGCCCTGTGATTGATTCCCATCAACTCAAAGGTGTTTACAGTTAACAAATATTCATCTATTGATTATCAGAACTGCTCAGCTTAGAGGTGTAAGGCATGTGCAGGAATTACGGCGATGAAATGATCGGTAAATTAGCAGCATTACACGGCTGTTTTAAATATAACATGGATAAATGGATGTTTTCTGGTCCTGCCTCTCTCTCCCTCCATGTCTTCTCTGTTAGGCTTGCAGAGGAGTGTGGGCGGCCGTACCAGCTGGGATCAGAGGGATGGAGAGGGCTGTTAGCTCTCTCTGCCTCTAATAAATTTATAACACATCCCAGCGCAAAAAACAAAAACAAAAAAAAAAAAAAACAGTCCAAGATGCTTGCACAGATTTTACTTTTGTAGAAATTTTTTGGGAAACATCAACTCAGCAATTATTATTATTGTTTTACTACCATCTGGACATTAAATAGTATGTCCAAGCTGGTCTCCTGTTTTTTGTGGGGGGGGTTTATTTGTGGAATTCCTTACTGTGACAAAAAAGGCTCAAAAATGTTCACAACGCAGATTGCATGGTGAATCTGCTGTTTGTTTACATCAAGGTGGTTAAAAACCTAACAAACTTCGCTTGCTGATACGTAATAGACAGTTTTCTTATGATGTTTAATTTCCATTTTAATGTTGTACTTTCTGGTTCCGGTAGACATTTGCAGGGGTAAAGTGATAGAGTAGGTCAGCAACCCTAATAGGACTGAAAGGATGAAACACATGCTGTTATGTTTGTAGGAGGTCTCTCTCTGGTTCTGGTTCTCTCTCTCTCTGTCCCTGCCTCTCTTCTTCTTCTCTCTCCCTCTCCCCCTATGCATGAGCGGCTGTTACTGAACATACAGCAACTGTTAGTGAGAGCCAGTCAGGCATCTGTATTTTATCAGAGGCTCGCTTTAAAGAGTGTCCACCTTGGCCCAAGTTATAACTCGGGCACTCAAATCAAAATAGATCAGCTCAGCTGAAGCCTGAAGTCTTTCCAGAGCGAAGGAAATGGACTGTCACAGTGTGAGTAGATGCTTCAGATGAACTTTTTTAGTAGGTATTGTATTTTAGTTGCTTGGATTATTCATTTGTTACCTGCCGGTGATGCCCCATGGTGTTGATGATGCTTTTAAACTTCCTGCAGAAACTAAACCTGTTGTTTTTGTCATTTAAAGCGGTGTATGTAATTTTGTTTTTTGTTTGTTTGTGTTTTTCCTCAAAGATAAAAAGAAACAAATACGTTGAAATGAGAAAAATCACTCAAACTTTACAAGAGATTTTAGACAAAATAGATGTGCTAGGAGCGTATGTATCTGATGCTGGCTGCTCTGTGAGCAGCCAGACAGAGAGGCTAATGAATGCTGGACGAACAGGTGGGTGGTCACACTCCTACACTGGAAGGGGTTTCACTTAGACATGATTCGTTTGCTTCACCGACATAATGGGACGGCAGTGGGACCATTCTGGAGGCAGACTTTTTTTTTGGGAGGGAAATGTCAGTTCGTTCAGCAAATCAAAGCACAACATTTGCACAAAATGTTGTCTCCACATAAATTGAATAGATGTTTATGCAACTCATCCATGGGACTTTTTCACTGACAATTTAACAGTAGCTAAAATATTACTTCCGTCCACCACGCTTTTCCCTTGGGACAGTGGATTCTGAGTGATTGTCGTGGACTGTGACACTTTTTTAAAGGATCGTCTTGTTTTTAGCTAAAAAACTGCAGACTGATTTTTTTACATTCATTTAAAAACTTTCCAAAGTTTGGTGTAATATAAAGTAACCTCAGACTGCATTTTTGGTTCCTTAAGATGAAAGATGCTGGCCTTTCCCAACTTTGTATAAAGATAAAAACAAAACAAAAAAAAATAAAGCAGCATTTGTTTTTAATTAATAGTTTTGAATCAGCAGTGTTTCATTGACAAATGTGAATACCGTCTTGAAAAAGTTAATGTTGACAGTGAGTGAGAACATGTTGTTCAAGAAGCGTCACAGCTGCTCAATGAACATGCTCTAGGTGAACAAAACTACAGCTGTTAAGCATTTACAGCTAACATAGCAAAATATGGTGTAGCAATATGTTATTGATGGAAAAACCCCTACAAGTGTTTAATGGGGGGGGGGCAAAAAAAAAAAAAGAGAAAACACATTTACATGATCTTTAAGTCTGTTTCTGTGCTACTATAAACTTGTTTGTCTTTGTAACAGGAGGAGTGCAGCCGACCTCAGGAGGAGGAGGACATCATGGACATCCCCCTGGACGACCCCGAGGCCAACAGAGCCGCTGCCAAGATCCAGGCTGGCTTCCGTGGCCACATGACTCGCAAGAAGATGAAGCCAGAGGACAAAACCGAAGGGGAAGAGGTGAGCAGCACTGGGGATGTGCTCAACAACAGCCAGGGGGGCTCAGGTCAGTGTTGTAGAGCCAAGGGGTAATAATAAGTCACATAATGCTGTTAAAGAGGGCATTATGGTTATTGACTTTACATATGCTTACGAGAGAGGCTCTCATCACATTATAACTTAAGGTAAGTGAAGAAAAAGTTACTTATTAGACCACATAGATAAAATGCTTTGAGAAAACCAAAAACATTCATTCAAGCAGTGTCAAGCAAAATGTTCTGATATTGCTAGGATGTTTTCTCTGAGACAAACACATCAGCATATTGATGAAATGTACACCGATTTACCATCTCAAGCATTAGGACAACAACCATTTAATCTTAAACATAATCCAGTCCATCTTTTAAAAAGCCCCTCATGGTTTAGCCCAAGTGTGATTAATGCAAGACATAACTGAGTGACTCATTTAATTACCCCACGGGATAGCGACAGATGACTGAATGTCTCAGTTAATTTTTTTCTCCTCAAAAGCTTAGAAGAATCTGCCCCTAGATGTGAAAGACATTAAGGTTTTCTTTGCCTGAAAAATGTCAAGTACTATCAAATAGCAGCAATATACTAGTCTTTATTTGATGCTAGAGCGTTGGTGGAAAAAAAAAAAAAATACTTCACATGTAATGATTAGGCTTTACCAAAGCTGATTTTGAAGTTCCAACTAAACCACATAATAGTTTATGCTTGTCTCATAGAGGTTTCCTCAGATGTGCAACTGAAAATATAAAGCAATTTGTATTTATAGTAGTTGTTTTTTTTCTTATTTTCTTGGTATCTAATATCTCTAATACATCAACCTTTCAAAATAAATTAATTTCTAATCTTTAATGTTTTTTATTTCCATTTTTTATCAGTCTGTCCAGTGCTTAAAGTTTAGGTAACCAGGTGGATGGGTCTGACTAGCATGTAGTTACAAATCAAATTTTCTCTACAAAATAAGGAACCGGATATATTCCTCTTGTTGCAACAACATGTAAGCCTAAAGTTTGGATGCTGAAAACAAAAGATACCATGGTAGACAAACAACAATAACAAAAAAAAAAGGAAACAGGATAATTAATCAAAAAAGTGAGAAATGAAAAAAACATATTCAAACAAATTAGCATAACTCATATATCCTCAAACGGTTCAGGTCAGTTTAGACTCTATTCATACCTTTGGGTTTTTCTATCTTCCTATCGTACCTCGATTTTTTACCTTTTAATACTCTTCCATACCCATAAGTACAAAATTAAAAAGATGTAAAAATGCATAAAAGTGCTAAAAGGTAACTTGTTACCTAACGGTTCCTGTATCTAGCAATTTATATTCATGTAATGAAAGTGAAAATCAAACTTTAAAGAAAATATTTGACCCATTTCTTTCCCAGTATAGTTGTTTTTTTAATTTCTGAGAAATTGGTAACATGGTGGATCTACATCGATAATTCTCCCTAACCCAGTTGCCGGATGCTTTGTGTCTTTAGGTAGGATATGTATTTATAGCTGCAGATGCATTAGGTACAGTATAAGCCTAAAACGGCAGAGCAAAATTAATGGACCTGTCGGAGTGGAACTGAGCATCTTGGGCTCCTCCCGCAGGGGCAGGCCTGCTTTTTACAACAGAACTGCTCATCAGTCATTTCAGCTGTCACACACAAGAAGACTCATATTAACTTTACTTTGTAACTTGGTTATAACAATAAACACATTTTCATATAGATCGTCTTATTTTCTTGTGAAACTTTTTCTCAGAGGCTAGTTAACCTTGACTGAACAGGATATCGGAACAGCTTTTTCTAAGTTCTTTCCACCCTCACAACGTCTCGCCTGTTTCTGTTTTTAGAGGCAGGAAGATCGGGGGCAGTAGAGAGACACGACACATCTGTGCCAGAGCAGTGACGCCCCTGGCCTGACCTGGATGATGGGATGGAAAACAGTCAGGAATAGGAAGTGAGAGATGTGTTTCTTGAGCTGGCACAAGCTGGTTTGCAGTCTTACCTTTTTAACCCAACCCCCACGAATCCTTTCCTATTTTTTCCCACCCCAACATGAGTTAGCTTTAGAAAATGAACAGTTTCAAGGGTGTGTTATGTGAAATACTTGTGAACTTTAACACTCCCTCCCTGCTTCTACAGCAGCCTCATCAGAGCAGATATCTTTGACCCAGATTTTACAACTCACTGCATGTTCTTGTGAAATTTCTGGTACTGTGCTAGTTTTTAGATGATAATTTGTGAATGTGAAAATTAATGTCCACCCAAAGCTAAACGGGGCTTTATATTATTATAACTATGACTTTTTTGAATGGATTAGTGCATATATATACTGTGTAAACACCTTGTATGAATCACTTTTGGTGATTAGTGGCTTATGCTGTTTGTTGATTTGCAATGTAATATGCTTGTATTTTTGACAGTTATATGACTTGCCTATAAAATAATTAAAGCATCCAAATCAACAAATGAAAAGTAGCTATGTATGTTCTATTTGGTGTTTTTAATCTTTCTGACCATGTAATATGTCTTCAAAACTTCATGCATTTTTCTATAAATCTGATCTTCCAGAGCAAGTAAGCATGCCGTACACTCTTACCGAGATGCATTTTGGAACAGCTCTACCTTATAAGATAGTAGGCCTATATGCTTTGTTCTGATGTTGTGGTGTAAGAGTTTTTCAGAGCCTTTGTGCTTCAAAAGGTAATTGAGTAGTACCTGAATTGTTGGTGTAGAGTCGTGGCATTACACTAATAAATCCATTCCTACCATACAGTGAAGCTTGAAGATGTGTTTGTTTCAAACAGGCACCTTGATATTCACTCGCATCTCATCAGTATTAAAGTAGAAGGAAAAAGCTACAAGTTCTCTTCATAATTACTGTAATTTTGTTCTATGAAGATCTAAAAACCATCAGAAGCCATATGTATTCAGTGCGTAGTTGGTCTGGAATCTGTTCAAAATAAAACAACTATTTAGGAGTGGAAAGAAAAAAGCCTTAAGAGATTCTGTTTGCAATTTGGCAAAAGCTTTCTAGAGGCAACAGCAAAGCTGTGTAACAAGGTGCTCTAGTCAAAAGGGAACCAAACTGAAATGGATATTTAGGCCAACATTGAAAATTTAATGTGAAACCACACCATCCACAAATTGAAGCATGGTGGCAGCAGCCGCATGATGAGAGAAAGTATAATACTGCAGTTACAAGAAAGCTGGTCAAAGTTTATGTTAAGATTAAACTAAATACAAGACAACCATGGAAGATATTGCTTGAATAATTGTAAGTTTCTTCCTTTGAATTGAAATTATCCAAGCATAATCAGCAGACCAAAATTAATTAAAAGAAGATGCAGCCAGACATTTCTGGATGTTTTCAATGTAATCTAACGGAACGTGATCTATGTGCAAATCTAGGCTGAGCCTCACAAAACTTGCAGTTGTTTCAAAATGTGTTTTTGAAGAATGTCCAAAAAGGTGTTTCAATACAAATGCGTGCCACACATTTCACATTTTTATTTGTGATAAAAGCATTTGTATTCCCTCACAGTTATGCATTACTTTGTTTTTCTATCACATATCACTGAAAAAAATAAAATAAAAAAGATATATTTGTAGGTTGTAATGCAATAAAATCTGGGAAATGTCATATCTTTACAATGAGCTCTGTTAAATAACACATAGTTTATTAAAATAAGGCTGTATAAACCATCAAAGTCTACCTCAGTTTCTCCTCATTTGCAGAGGCAGTCTTGCTCACTTCATGAGAAACAGGATAGTGCATCTTCAGTCTCCCTGTGCACCCACTCAGCCTACCCACACACATCTGAGCCACGCAGCACACTGCACAAGCCCGAGCTGCACATGCTTCCTCGCAGAGGAAGAACACAACCCATACTTTAACATGTTCATCACACTCAAATCACTCATTCCCACTGTCTGTCACACACACACACACACACACACACTTTCACGCACACATGTGAAGGGCTGTGTCACCAGCTGTAGAGATAGGACACCCAACATCTCGTTAGAAGTGGTTTGGCGATGGCAAAGTGCAAACACTTCCTTCTCAGACTGACATTACTCCTCCCCCGCCTTCTCAATCTCATAAACATCCTCTATGGGTTTTATTTGGACCTATTCTTCTCTCCTACTCAGTCCCAGAGGTGCCATGGCCACGTTCATCTGTCTCTGTAATGACTGGGGGTGAACAATCAATATTATGCACACCTCCAAACATAGCACAACACCCACTTTGTGCTGTAGATTGAATTCTGACAGTGAAGAGAAAGACATATTTAAAAAAAATAAAATCAAAAAAATGTCAGGCTGGAAATCGTGATTGCTGGGAAACTGAAAGATCTCCATAAGAAGGAGTTTGTGAAAAACAGACAGTAGCTTTAAACTTCTCAGAAAACATGATGTCGACGAGGCTGAATTATTTTAGGAATAAAAGAGGAAAGATATCTGCTTGGTTGCCGTGTTCTAATTCTTAGACAACATGTCAGTGAGAAAAGATATCCAGTCTCTTGGGTGATAATTAGAAATGAATAATCCAGGACGTTAACAGTAGGGGGCGCAATAAAAAGAGTTGTTCCTGAGGTTGTCCCAAAGGCCTCACCATCCTAGGTGATCCTTTTTTGGTTAGTTTGTTTTATTATTTTATCAAAGTTACACAATTTAGCAAGGAGTAAAAAAAAAAAAAAAAACGGACTAAAAGAAAAGTATTTTTAAGACCACAATGCAAAAACTACACCTGATCCCTATCAGTCATGTAGCGCAATATAGAAATACAACTTTTAAAAACAGACAAAAAATGTTGACATTATGCAACTGTGCAAAACAAATCTAAATGTTTGTATGAGCAGAACCATAATGTTTCAATTAGGATTATTTGGATTAGATATATGATGCTTCACTTTGCCACACCTTTTTTAAATGTAACAAAGAAGAAAAAAAAGCTGACTCATGTATGTATTTTCACACTAAAGACAAAGCCCACCAAACCTGGATGGAAGGTATCACTGTTTAAAACTTCCCAACACATTGTTTTTTTTTTTTTTTTTATTAATTTCCACCTTCAATAGTATTAGTAAATGCCATCTTGTGCTTTCATTGCCTACAACAGTTTATTTACCTGTACAGTCCTCCTTGGGAGCACATTTACACTTGGAAACTCTCATATTGGAACACATATTCAAAACATTTTGCTTTAAAAAAAAAGAAAAAACAAAAAAAACTTGCTTATCAGATTGCCCATGTCTGCTCATAAGAGGTGTGCTGATTTAAAACAGTTTAAAAGCAACAAATTAGGAAACTTAAAAACTATGACTTGTTTTAAACGGCGCTTTAAAATAGTGTTCATTGATTTCATAGAGACGTCTGGAAAGTGACTCTTTTGAAAGCAACAATGGCTGCAGTCTTGAAACATTAATGTTAAACTGTTGGAATATCACAGTCTCTATTCCTGTCTCTCTGCCTCTCATGTCTGAGAAGTGTCCCGTTTGATTTAGAGGCCATTAGAGGATGAGAGGAGTGGTGAGGCCCGCCTTTTAGAGAGGGCAAAGGTGAAGGGGAGAAGGTTAACTTTGATGGGCTGGTACACAGGAGGCTGAACGCTGGGTGGCAAACAACAGCCGATCCCATAGTCCTACAGCTTTTCGTTTTCAACCATGATTCCCCCTCTTGCAAAAAAACAACCTTTGTTTTCCAGCAAAACCCGATTTAAAAAAACACTTTCTGAAAGTGGGAGAGATCACTTCATATGCTGACTCATCAAAGCACATGCAAAGAAACAAGATTGATGGAGATTTTACAAATGATGACATATTTTAAATAAAATACATTTATAAACTTAAATAATGATGTTTGTATCTAAGGTGTAATAATCTTTCAAATAATGTTTTCTTCCCAATTTGTTGCTCTTTGAGGTTTTTTCCAGCAGTGCATTTGATGTTTTTCTTTTAGTTTTGCACAGCTTTAGTGTGAAAACATGGTCTAGACTTTTCTTTGGATTCAGTCTCTCCGACTGCACGCTTTGTTCCTCTCAAATTAAAGGATGCTGTCCTAATGTAGCCTCTACTCCACCTAGAGGAAAAAAGTAAGCATAATATTTAATTCCCCATTTGGGATGAATAAAGTATTTTGATTTGATTTGATAAACTCATGTGTTGCTCATTTTCTGATATAACAAACAGGTAAAATTCCTTGGAAAG
This sequence comes from Orestias chungarensis, assembly GCA_032876305.1. Taxonomy (NCBI): domain Eukaryota; kingdom Metazoa; phylum Chordata; class Actinopteri; order Cyprinodontiformes; family Cyprinodontidae; genus Orestias; species Orestias chungarensis. Next base: position 2,486,337 of record JAVLVB010000580.1, on the reverse strand, counting down.
GTATGCATTCCTTTACGACTTTACTTCAAGATTCAGTTTATTTATATAGAAGCAATTTATAACACAAGTCGTCTCGAGGCACTTTACAAGAAAATCTTTTCCATCAAAACATAAAGCAAATCAGTTTAAACTCATAAAAAGCTTGTAAGGTTTTCAAACAGTTTTTTCAAACAAATTATAATCTGAAAAGTGTGGCTCATTTGTGTAACCAACCTCCCTGAGCCATTACTTATAATCTTGACGGGTCTGGGGGAGAGTAAACTTTTGCCCCAGTGGCAAATATGTTGCGACTACTAATGGTCATTCCATTTTTTTTAAATGGCCTCTCTTTAGCTATGTCCATTCATATATCTACCTTGTCCAAGCTAACTTAGAGCCTCTCCTCAGCATGATGCTGCCTCTACTATGACTGACATTGTGTCTCCAAGTGTGTTATAGATGACGTGTTGTAACGTCTTCTGCCTTTTTGCCAACAATGGCAAAATTCTTGCCACACTTTCAGAATGATCTGATTCTTGCAGTTTATGTTTTAAGCAGTGGATCGGTGGAGTTTGCATGAAGTTTACAGAGGATTTAAGGTCGCTTCTCTACGTTAGGCCATTTTGGTGGTTTACGCAGAAGTCCATGTCTTCCAGTTTCACAATTATGCATTACGTGTGCATAGCATGTTAGAGCTATGAGATATGCTAAGTAGTTGTTGTCATCGCAATCTCCACGTATGAAGTAAAGCAGTTGCATGACTGCTAAGTGACTGAGATGGCCAAGCTCACAAAGAGTTACATTAGCAAAATAATCAAGCCTAAAGTGTTACAACACATGAAAACAGATGGAAACGGGGTAACAAAGGAGATATTGTTATAAAGGGAAACAAAAGAGACAACATGTGTGTTAACCATAAATAATATGAAATTGTGAAGACCTTTGGCAAATAAAATTTAAATTCATTTAAGGTTGTGATTGAAATGTGACAAAAGGTTAAAACATTTTGGATGAGGAAGAAATTGTTTGGCAAGGAACTGTAATATACCACTGATCCTTATCACAATGGATAAAGTTAAAAAAATGAAATGGATTTTAGCTGTGGTTAAGTATACAGGGAAGGCAAAAGTGGGTCAAATAGGGGAGATTTTCTTAATTTTTTTACAGGTATATGATTTACAAGATTTGGTAGGACCCAAGTGCAAGCACACTTTAGGAGAAGCCGGTATGCTCATTGTATTTGTTAAATAAATCGAAAGAAGACTTACCTGAGGCTCAAGGAAATCTAACAGAGAAGTAACTAAGGAACACAGCAGGAAAACAATGAGGTATTGCAATGGAAAGACGAACATGGAGCCATGGAGAGAAGATGGAGGAACTAGTGTAGAATAACGCTGAGGAAGAGGTGAAAGTGACCAAATAATCAGAAAAGTTAATCAGAAGTGAGTAGTAGCGGCTTAAGAACAGACAAGAACGAGGCCAACAGTGGGATGAGAAACAGCTGAGCAGACTGAAATAGAGCTATGAAAAAAAACAGCTGTAACTAATCAATAAACAGAGAGAAACACTAAAGAAACAAGTCCAAAGTACAAACATTGACAATAATAGAACTAACACAAAACCTTAACAAAAATGGGAAGCAAATAAACAACACAGAAAATATAAATGCTTAAGCATAAATGAACCAAACTCACAAACCACATGCATCATAACATAATACATACACACACATATATATATATATATATATATATATAAAAATTAAATTATATATATATATTTTTTTTTTTAGCTTTTGGATTACAAAGTTTTAATCGTAACAAAATACACCATAGGTCCTGTTTAAAACATGCTTTCTATAAAGAAAGTTATGAAGAACGGTTCATCTACTCCATTCACCTATTCACACTGTCTGCGTGTCACATGAACACACACACACACACACACACACACACACACACACACACACACACACACTCACACACACACACATAAACACACACAGTTGGCCGTTGTTGGCTGTGAGTGGGGTGCTGCGGGAAGAGTGGGGCTCAGTGTGATCAGGCAGAGGCCGGCGTTGCAGACAGGCAGTGGCGAGTGTGCAGCGGCTCAGACGTGCCCAGGGTGGCTAAACCATGCTCACTGATAGGGAGACAGACTCTGCCCAGGACACAAGATGAAGGTGGAGAGGAAGCCCTCCTCTCAATGTAAAACCTCCTGGGACGTTCCTACGCTGCTGACACTCTTCTGCCTCTACCTCCTCCTCCTCCTCTTCTTCACGGGTAGGTGCTGATATTTGCCATCTGGTCAAGAAAGTTAACCAAACTAACAGAACATTTTAAACAATTAACTGCTAAAACGTTTTTTATTTGTAAACCTGACATCTTTTTTTATCTCCACATGTAGTCAACAGGTTAAATGGGTCTAAGAGTTTTTAGTTTTTATTTTATTTTCATATGTTTTTATCTGACAATGAGTTTGTTGTGTTTCCATTATGTGCCTGAAAGGAACTTAAAGTGGGAATTTAGTGAGTTTATTAAGAGGACCATACGAGGTCAAGAGTGATAGAAAAAGTTTTGTATGTAGACCTGTGAATCAGGGTGAGCTTGTTTTTTTGTTTTGTTTTTTGTTTTGTGCTCATCCTAGAGAAAATAACAGCAAAAAAGTTACTTTTGCTGCAGTACCATGAGCCCAGTTAACCCAAGCAAACCACTGAATTCAGTGTCTAGCTCAAGCTTCACCATTGATAAAGACTTTCTGTGAGTCTCTCTCTCTCTCTCTTTTCAAGGGAGGAAACTCACTACAACAATCATGCCCTTGTGTTATTGCCCTGGCAACTCTTGTCAAAGGGACCAAATGGTTACCACAGCAATGAGGCGATGCCCTGCTAACCGCTTCTCTCTAAAAGAGCACCGCAGACTCTCCGTCTCTCTCAGGCTGATCTCTCCATCACAGGAGCTGAACAGTAGGATGCCCTCCAATAGGCTCAAAGCCAGTGTTGGGGCCTACATGTGTCCAGCTAAAGCTGAGTTATAACTAGCACCACTGCGAACATAATAGCTTTGCTTTGTGTGGTTTCCCAGACTGGGCTCCGCTGTAAAGGTAAAATGTGACTTACATTAAAAAGCCTTATTGGTGTAAATCCCTGGGAGGTGGGCAATAACTGGGTAACACAAATCAAAATTAGAGCAATGTTTGTTCTCTCACTCTGAGGAGGTCGGGAGAAATTCCAACAGCAGGTTTCCGAGAGCCAGATTAGTGACCGAGCTGCATAGGATCAAATAAGACAGCAATGTTTGCCATTAAGCCGGTCTCTGAAGCACTTAACTTCATTCACTAAGAAGTAAGCTGTTCTCTCTCTCTCTCTTTTTAAGATAGATCCTCTAAAAATATTGCTCATATTAATTTAAAAAGACACGATTTTTTTCTCTTTTTTTTTGCTGTATAACCTTTTGTCTTCTCATGTTTTAATGATTTGTTTTCTAGCCTCACGCATGTTGGCTTTATTTCAACAACTTTAAAAAGATAACGTCATTAATGATGGGGAAAGGTCAGGTAATTAATTCACCGCGGTTGCTCATCGTTGTAGATGTGCCAAACGTGCCACGGGGCAAGCAATATGCAAATCTGGTTTTAGTTGCTCTATATAACCACAGATTCTGAAACTAAACAGCAAACAAGTCTTTCAAGTAGTGTTGTAGCTGCATCGCCTGTTTTCTTTTACATTGATTTTAGGCTTGCAGAGCAGTTTCGTGGTTTAATATGCAGTACAGCACATTGAAACCAAACATGGACAAATTAAACGAGCAATATACACAAAAAGAAAATGTTTTTTGGCTTATATTTAAAACATTACAACTGCACTTTTATGTTAAAGGAACTAGGTAATTTATAGCAATTTTTTTTACACTCTTGTATCTAAACAGTAAACAATACCTGTAATGAAATTTAAAAAAACGTTAAAGGGGAAAGTTATTTTATTGCAACTAATATAAAATGGTATTAACACAGACGTGAGAAAGATTTGGTTTGAAATTTTGGTTTGACACTGATGTATGCCGGGGAAAATAAGTCTGATGTGAAAAATGTGAAAGCAATGCAATAAACATTGGAAACATTTGGGAGAAGATGCTCTGGCATGCTACACGTCACTCCAAACACACCCAGTTTCTGATGAAGCATGGTAGAGGCAGCATGGTACTATGGGGTTCTTTTTTTCTCCCTGCAGAGATTAGAAGGTTTAAACTACTTTACAGTGAAGATAAGGTAAAAGGTTATTTATGTAGATGTACAAAGTTCCTGAATATCTTCAGGCGCAACTGCGTGTAGATACTTCTTTAAAGCATTGATTCACCAAGTCTAATTACTTTTCCTTATTTTCTTTTAAATGTATTTCTCTCTCTTCCTCCATAATGACAGAATCCCAGTAATCCAAGGGATTGTGTTTTGTTTTTCCCATACAATTCAAATAAAACAAATATCTTTGTAGTTGAGACAAATAAAAAGTTAATGAGCTGGTAATTTTCTTTGAAAGGACTTTTTCATGTCACTTCTTGACCTCATCACCGCTTTACAGGTGAGACTTTTGGAGTGAACGTGACCAGCCAGACCCAGGTGGTGAGGGGCACGGTGGGCAGAGAGGCCCTCTTGTCCGTCACCTACTCCAGCAGCAGCTATGACAAGCCCGTCATCAAGTGGCAGGTAAAGAAGGACAAAGTAAAGCCAGTCACCGTCGTTCAGTCAATCGGCACTGAGATCATCGGAAACCTGAGGCCTGAGTATCGCAATCGGATCCACGTGTTTGAAAATGGCTCCCTGGCTCTTCACAACCTGCAACTCTCAGATGAAGGGACGTACGAGGTTGAAATATCCATCACAGATGACACTTTCACCGGAGAGCACTACATTGAGCTTACTGTTGATGGTATTTAAAATAATTTTATGCCATAGAAGAGTTTTTTTAATGTTTCAAAATATAAAAGAATGCACCCTAAAACATTAGATTAGGGTACAAAGAATGCAGAGTTGTAATACTTTGTTTTGTCTTGAAACTATATAAAGAAATTAGTTTATTTTTTTAAATAAGTGACAAAAAAATATTTTTTCATGATAATACATGTTTTTTTAGCTCTACTTGTAATTCAGGCCTGTTATCCTCCTCAGTTCCCGTGTCAAAGCCTTACATTCAGATGATGGCTTCTTCCGTCCTGGAGTACAGTGAGCATTTCCACCTCCACTGCTCCCACGATAATGGCACAAAGCCCATATACAGTTGGCAGAAAGGAGGGAAGGTGTTGACCAATGACTCACGCCTTCTGCTTTCACATGACCAGAAGGTGCTGACCATCACGCGTGTTCTGATGTCCGACGACGACATCTACGCCTGCACAGTAGAGAACCCTATTAGCAACGTGAAGAGCATCCCTGTTCAGCTCAATGTCTACAGTAGGTGACACGTTACACAGGTAGAAGCTTTAGTAATGCAAGCTTACATTACGGATATGTATAAATAACCTTAATTAGATTTTTTTGTTTCTTTAATTTTATTCATTTTATCACCTCTAAAACTCAGGAAATTAGTTATTCTGACTGTAAGTTATTATAATTTTACTTTAATCTCCTGTGGACATGATGCTTAATTTTAAAGAATTTATTCATGCAAGTATAAAAACAGACAATTATTCACCGGTAAAACAGTGGATATTCAGAGTATGGATTCAAGCAATTTTGCGGGATAAACGGGATTCTTGCTTTGCAATCAAACTTCAATTAGGATATGACAAAATACTCACAGCCAAAAGTTTTATTACTTACTCATTACTCATAAACAGAATAATACTTAGAACTTAGCAATAGGGACATGATGATATTGTGCTTTTTTTTTTTTTTTAAACATGTGGTAGTAAAACATCCTGCAACCTAATAGACTGTAAGCACATGTGGATGAGCATTAGATACAAAATTGACTATTAGGTAAATAAAAAATTTGATAAACAGGCTTAAAATTCCTAAAGTAATCTAAAAAGTAATTTCAGTCTATCTGCATATTTCAATTTGTTTTCTCAGATGAAATTAAGGAATTAGGAAAACAGTTGGAAAAGTATTTATAGTTGGTAAAACAAATTTAAAAAAAACACATAAAATCTGATAGATGCTTCATTATTTTACTTATAACATTATATACACATTAAATAAACCGGATATATCATGTTTTATCTTATTCACAAAGTCAATTTTGTTGAACTCATTTAGGCTTTATGGAAATTATGAAAATAAAATTGTGAAATTTGTTTAAAGTATGTTATGGCTACTGTAATAAAACAAAATAAAATTACTGAACACTTTCTCTTACCTTTAGCTAGTCTAATATACTATTGTGTTAACTTGTGTAAGCGTATAAAAGTTTTACATTTTATTGGAACTAAAGTTGTCTTTGGGTGTTAGCAGTGAGTGCAATATGTATTTATTTGAAATGAAACATGACAATATTTGACTGAAATTTATGGAAACTTATCCAAAGTCCAAGCAAAGTCTTTGGAACACATTCAGAAAGCCGGAGGAAAAGTGTTCCTACTTTGAAGCAAACCATAAAAGAATGTCTCAGAAATTCCATTACTTTGTTTACACACCATTCATTTTCAGAGGCCCATCAAAGCAATTATCAACTCATGGTAGCGAGTACACAGGCACACTGGCCTCCCTGACAATGTTGTTTACAACCAGTGCAAATCCCGGCTGTTTTCGTAAGAGCGTTGGCACAGACCGGCTGTTCTGGGGTACCAGAGCAGAACTGTATGTGCAGCTTGAGAGAGAGAGAGAGAGAGAGGGGGCAAAGCAGGTTAATCCAGTGAATGAAGAGTTATGTACAAGGACAGTGTTAGAAAAGGTGGGAGAGTGCTTCATCTCAGTGGGCCTCAGTAATTCTAACTTTTTTTTCTCTATTGTTATGTGATGCATGAGCAGACAGATGAAGCTCGACACTCCCCATGCATGCATAGCAACACAACACAGTCTTGGATTGACTAGTTTATGTGATTCTGAATCCTGCCAGCAGAGTCTGAGTAGGACAAATAAAAAGTGATGCAACCAAAGATTTACCTAAAAGGCTTTATGATTTACTTACAGTAGTTACATTATATTTAAAAGTCATAACTTTATTGAGACATTAAATAATGGCTTTCTCTCTCTGTTTTCCTTTTTTTCCATTTGCCACTCTGGTTTAGGACGGAGCTCGTTATACATCATCCTTTCCACCGGGAGCATTTTCCTCCTAATCACCCTGGTGACAGTGTGCGCTTGCTGGAAACCTTCCAAGTACGAGCTGTTCTTTATTCTTTATCGCCCTCTTTTTTACCTCCTCTCCTCTCTTGGCCTCTTTTTTTCCTTGTCCTCTGACTGGCTTTGATGATGCACACAATAATGGGACTAGGATCTCAAGGAATCCTAGCTCTGAAGTGGAAAAAAAACTAAAACATCCTTGATATTTACTAGGCCTGAGTTTACCAGAAAGAATGTTTTAGCATCAATGGTTGTGTCTTTATTGTTTATTGCAGAAAGAAGCACCAACATGTTCCCCAAAGAGCTCCTGTCTATATGGAGCAAGGTGAAAATGGCCATGATGGTAAAATGCAACTTTGTTTTATTATTCTGTCACTATAAGTAACATTTAAATCATGTTACAAGGAATTTGGGATTGGGATTGTTCCTCACATGTCAATGTAATGTTGAATAGTATCCACAAGGATTGGATTAAGAAGTCTTCTTTTAACCACTACAGCCAACTATAGTGTATATATACAGCTTATCACTGTTGATGCACATTTAACATGTACAAGAGATCTTATCAGAAGTACTTCACTGCCAACAAGTGGTTGCAGATAAATTCAATTTCTAGAATTGGCCTTATCAATTTTTAAAATCTCCATGAAATTTAGAATCTGTTTAAGTAGATCTTAAAGTTTAATATTTTTTAAATAACTGTTAGTAAATTAACAATGTTAAGTGGTTCATATTATCTAAAATTTGACAAGTATCGATCAATGTTTTCTGGACGGTATTTAATCTTCAGTGTTTGCAAAGTCACACATTTGAAAACATTGTTTCAAGTCGACTTGCTGTGAATTTGTTATGTATTTATTTGGATTCAAATCTAAATTTGGAGTTACATTTTTAATTTTATATTGACAATTAGTGCAATGAAGTCAGTTGGTAGCCATAAATACAATGTTGTGCCGTATTCCCCTCTATAATGCAAAACCTTAACTCTGACATTTTTTCTAAAAAACTGTCAATATTTCCAAATTCGTGATGTTCCAAACAGACAAAAACAGAAACGATAAAATAAACTTTAGTTCATCTTGATGCAAATCACTTATTTGGCAAGTCAACAACTTATCCCCAGGGTTATATGAACTGAAGTCCTGTACAAGACAACTCTTCGTAGCTGGATAAGTTGTTTTAATAACTGAAAAATAGTTGTTGTTATAATCTATAAATATAAAACTTTCAGGGAGAGGCCGGGCTAAAACCATGGAGGAAGAACAATAGTAGAAAAATAAATTAAAAATATGACAGAAATAAAAATAATTACAGATATCTACTTATCTACTTGGTGGAGTGAAACCTGGGTATGGGCCAGTATAGGCTAATAAAGGTAAGAATAGAAAAGCTAAAACTAACCTTAAAAGGTGAAAACAGCAAGAAAAACAAATGGGTTGAATGGTTTTGTAATTCGCAAAAATTAATAATAACTAATAACAACAACTCACATCAGAGTCCCACTTATTTCAAATGCAAAATGTGCAGAAAACTTAATCAAAACCAAACCAACACTTAAACTGGTTTACTGTGAGTTTTCACATACTTTAACAAAGAAGAGTGTCAACTTTATTGTGCTTTTGTATTTTGTGTTCACTGATGGGATTTTTGAGTTTGTTAGCATCCAGGATGAAGATTTAAATCATCTCTATTTTTATCCAACGTAATCAGCAGTTCCTTATTTATCTCACATAATAGTAATACGTTTTTGTTTGTAGTTGATGTGGTTCCAAAGCCGACTACGCTTGGCCGAAGGAGCCCTATGCCTCTTTATGTTCTCAATGAAGACGTAAGTGATTCTTTTACTTTTAAAAACTGGATTTAGGGTTTTTACATTACCTCTTTGTTAACTTAGACTAAACCCTTACTACAAGCTTAATGCAACATCTAAACATGTCAATATGTCCAGTGAAAAACATCTTGTTGAGTTGCAAAATGTTTATTCATTATGTGTATGGATGGTATAAACCATCTGGGAAAAAAGTTTCAATATCCTTTGAACTTTTCTTTTAAATCCCATATGCTGTCTAGCAGGGTAGCACTCAGGCTAAACTGAAACATCAACCGATCGTGACATAGTCTTACCTTCAGTGTGCCACAAGTCATATAGAAATTCAATATGTAAAAGAAAGTGGGCTTGTCAAACTGGACCCAAAACAGAACACCTTGAAAACACCATCTACAGAGTGAAACACGGCAGTGGACGCATCAAATTGTGAGCAAAGGTTTCTCATCAGGAGGGCCAGTTACATTTTTCAAGGGTGTTGAGAAGATAGAAAAAGCGTAAGGTTGTATAAAGCAATGTCCCAGAAGAACTGAATGCAAATGCAAAACCAAAATTTACTATCGACTTCAGAAGTAAGCTGCATTATTCTTTTGATGTATCACCTAAACTCACAATAATACAGATTGACATTAGTGGCTTCAACCTTAAAAAATCTGAAAACTTCTTTGTAAACAATACTGCTAACTGTGGTTTAAGTGCTTGTTTACTATGCAAAAGGTTTAAATAAATAAAAAAAGCTAGGCATGATTGTCACATGTACATTTTCTTTGTTTAAGGAGACTCTGGAGCATTTGGAGGAATCATCAGGCAACACTGCAATTCAATCAGAAATCAATATCCCTGCTGCCTACGTTCCAGTCCTTCCCCAATCCGCCAACAGAACTGAGCGACCGATCTGGTCCACACCCCGCAGATACCCACGCAGCCCCTCTCCCTTGGCACAGCCTCTCCCGCTGCCTCTCCCCGCTCCCCTCCTCCGTCCTGTCTGCTCTCCGGCTCGCTCCCCAGCTCACTCCCCAGGATCATCCCCCCGTAGCTTCAGCCCAGTGAGGAGGATACGTCCTCCAGTGGGAATCCCAACCAGCAACCTGCCAGTGGAGGCAGAGTGTTCAGATCCCAGCGATCAGACTCTCACTTCTTCACAGCAATGACAGCCTATGGAAAATAATTTTCACCCTAAGATATGTGAAATGCTCGTTTGGTTTGGATTCAATGTTCTAGATTAATGGATGGGTTCGCTTTTTCCCCTCTTCTCCCGTATTTATGATACACTTCTTTAAGGCTATGCATTACGTCTTTTAGTTTGTCCATCCCACTAGCATGTGAGATGGTCAAACACAAAAATTTTTTTTTTAAATATTATAAAAAAATTACAAACCAGTATCCCGGCCACATTTATTTGAGATCAACACTAAACATACATGAACAGTCTATTTTATTGCTGGAATTGTCTCCTTTTAAACAGTTAATTATTGTGTAATTAGTCACTTATTCTCTCCTCTTCATTTTGTCTCATAGATTTTAGGTTTACTTGATTTTTACCTGTCTAAAATATATTTTATCTATGTTAAAGAAGTTATTATGCTGTTCTTTCTGTAAAGGTTTTACAGGTGCATTGGGAGAGAAACAGGCCCATACCATCAGACAGCCTCCTCCATCCTCAACGGCAGGGGTGTGGGGTTCATTTTGACTATTTCATTCTTCAGGAGCATCTAGTGTTACATTTAAAAAGTTTCAAAATTTATTCTTAAAATATTTGGGTTAGTGATGTTGATTTAGCTAACTACTTTTTTTTTAATACAATGTTTTCTAGCACCAAATAAATATATTGATATTCAAATTTACACATAAAAAAATATCTGCCAATAAACATGTCATCACACAAAATGTAAGTTATTTTCCTTTTGAATAATTAGTTATTTTTAGTTGTGTTTGTTC
>JAVLVB010000580.1:2433929-2475217 GCA_032876305.1 Orestias chungarensis | reverse complement strand
TATATATATATATATATATATATATATATATATATATATATATATATATATATATATATATATATATATAGATAGATAGATAGATAGATAGATAGATAGATAGATAGATAGATTGATAGATAGATTGATAGATTACATATGACACTATGTTAAATTTGAAAAATACATTAAAAAATAAATACAAAAAAAAACTTACAGTTGATTTACCGGTACCTTATTTTGTTATCCTTAGCCACTTAAAATTCATTTGTCAGCTCAGGTGATATCGCTGCAATACTTCTTCAGTCCATTAGATGTCACCCAGACTTTACTGTTTAAAAGTAATTGCTATAGAATTGGGTTCCTTCATGAACATTTCTGCTTTTGGTACTAAAATATTTGACAGGATCATCTTGTGCATTTTAAAAATTTATTTATTTAGTTATTAATTTATTAATTAATTTATCAGTCTTTCACTGATTTGAAGTAATTTTGTTACGCAAAATAATAAAAACTGAATGCACATACAGAGGTGGAAATAAGCATCTAAGGAGACTAATAACCACAGATAAATATACAGAAAACTAATATACAAATCAAAAATGAGAAAAAGGCCTAAATAAAAAAAGGGATAATAATATGAAAGACTCTATTGACAAAAATACAAAAATGGAAAAGACAAGACCTTAATGAAAATAATAAACAGCCACAAAGGATAAAAACAAAACACAAACACCCATGGACCATTGTAACAAAGTAGTTCAGTCCCATCATTGTTATTCCATCAGAAGCTGGAATAATTTCTATTTAAGAAGACAGAACATAACTCGGCAGCAATCTCTCCTCCTAAAAGGGCAAGCACCTTTTGTTCACTTTCAGTTCAGTTTAGTTATACTGTATGATGCCAATTCACAGCCGATGTCTTCTTTCAGGGCCATTTACAAAAATACGGTCCAATAATACTGACAGATTCAAAGTCAGTCACGCACACATTACAATTTGAACTCCTTTACCAAACAGTATGCTCAAGTTCAGCTTATTATTGAAATCGATTTTATGTTTTTCTATTTAGGAACCTTCTTCGCAGCATTAACTCCTGGAACAACAGAGCTAACATAGTATTTCATGACGTTGAGGATAATGTCACAGTGAAACAGAAAGCTAAACCAGATATAGCTTCTATGTCAACAAAAATGCACTTAAATATAAAGTTAAAAGCTGAAATGGAGAGTTGTAGGAAAATGTACAAGAGTGAAGAAAAGTGATCATTATGTGAAAGCTTGCAGCAGCACAACCACAGAGATAGTTTAGGATAACCCAAGTTTTATCTGAAAGTAAAGTTTTACATCCAGTCCTTACAGCACACTGGGCATCTGCCTCACGGACTAATACTGGGAGCTTAGTCCATCCACATTAGGAGAACCTAATAAACTAAAGAGCTACATCCCACTTTCAGAAGCTCGTAGGAACACCAGTAGGACCGGAGTCTTGGAGTGTAGTGCTCTGTTAGGAACATGTAGATTAAACATGTCTCTGATGTAGGATAAAGAATTATTATTATTATAATTCTCTCCTAGATGATTAACTAGGAGTGAAACACAACTAAACATGTGAGTCCTGAGCCAGTAGTAAAGTCTAGTATGCATGATTTGTCAATGCCTTTGTTTCGTATTTGTCTTTGATGGATTATTTGTCGTTTTAGTGACACTAGGAAAGTAACAATTAGGCTGTCTTTTTTTGTTGTTGTTCTTCAAAAATTGAATCCTAATATGAGAGCAGCATTTCTCATTTACAATTCCATGACTTTAAGTAAACCAGGCATTTACTTGAAGTCATGGAAGGCAACATCAAAGGAAATTACAATGTTCTTGTTGCTTTTATTGTTCAATAAAAAAAAGACAAAAAGAGACAATTATTCAGCAAAAAAATATCCTGTTCAAAAGCATCAAGTAACCTCCTTTTGATTTGTTCTGAGGTTCGTTGTCCTTTGTACTTCATACGCCTTAATTGTTATTTAGTTAACTGAGTAAAAAAGGTCAAATATTTTGTATTACCCTTTGAGGTTTTTGTCTGAAAACTGGAGTATTTCATAGTAAACTGATCTAGAAAAATCTTTGTTTTACTTTAAGGACATTTGTTGGAGTAGTAATATCTGGGATGTCATTGTAGTTTTTTTTGTTGTTTCTTTAAATTGATGTGGTGATATTTGACCTCTTTTTTTGTTGTTCTTCAAAAATTGCATCCTAATATGAGAGCAGCATTTCTCATTTACACAGGTTATTTTCCTCTGAATTAAATTTTTTTGTGATGATCTGAAATTATAAATGTATCCAAAAAGACAAAACAATGGAAACACTTTAAAACGACAATCCTTAACAGCTCTTTCTTTGTATGCTATGTCAACAAGCAGTTCTCCAAAAGCTGTAGTAAATTGAGCTGCTGTCTCTAGCACTGTGGCCCCCGGTGCTTTCATGTGCATGTTTGTGCATGTGAGTCCCTCACAAGCAGTTGTGAGCAATCGCACTGGCAGAGCTTTTCTGTCCTAAGTAAACAACTTAGTTTTACCCCAAAATAGTCACTACGAAGAAAACTAAATCTGTTGACACACCCTCACAGACCTGGTATCCAGTATTTACCTGTTAAAATGTATATTAAATAAGTAAATAAATCCAGATTTTTTACAAAAATAAGTAAACTGATCAAGAATTATTTAACCACTACAAATTTTGCCATTTTTTGCCATTTGGCTAACAGTGAACATGAGATGGACAGATAAAAAAAGGAACTTCTGAAGGTTAAATACTATCAAAAATACAAACATAGCTTTTTAAGTATCTGTTATTTAAAAAATGCATCAGTATAGGTTTAACAAGTTTACATATTGTACATTTTACTTCCATCTTATTGTGAAGTAGTTTAAGTTTTTTAATTTCAGATCGTGTTTTAAAGACATATGCAGTGTGGAACAAATTAGGTAAATTGAAAGGACCAAAAGAGATACAAACTTCAGTTTTACTAAACAGCTTCCTTGGTCAGACATGGCATTTGTTAAAAATCTCTGCACACAAAAGTAGTCAATGGAATGATGGATGGAGCTAAACTCATAGCAAGCCTTTAAGATTTTAAGATAAACCTTTAGGTTAAAATTGGTTTGGGGTGCAAAAACCCCTTGAGAAATGGAAAACTGTTCATCAACAGTATGATGGATGCCCAAATATTGAAGCTGGAGCCCCACTGGACTGATATAGAATAAAGGGTGAAATGCACACAACACTGGTCTGGTTTAAATTTCTTTTAACTAAAAGCATGTGATCCTATTTTTTCAGTTTCCTTGCTCTTCCCTTGCTCTTCACAATTTTACACGCCACATGATTAAATACACTGAAATTGTTGAGAGTAACTTGTCGTACTACAAAAACGCTCGAATTAACACTTTTACAAGGAACCAGGCATTTACTTGAAGTCATGGAAGGCAACATCAAAGGAAATTACAATGTTCTTGTTGCTTTTATTGTTCAATAAAAAAACGACAAAAAGAGACAATTATTCAGCAAAAAAATATCCTGTTCAAAAGCATCAAGTGACCTCCTTTTGATTTGTTCTGAGTTTCATTGTCCTTTGTACTTCATATGCTTTAATTGTTATTTAGTCAACTGAGTATAAAAGGTCAAATATTTTGTATTCCCCTGTGATGTTTTTGTATGAAAACTGGAGTATTTCATAGTAAACTGATCGAGAAAAATCTTTATTTTACTTTAAGGACATTTGTTGGAGTAGTAATATCTGGGATGTCTTTGTAGTTTTTTTTGTTGTTTCTTTAAATTGATGTGGTGATATTTGACCTACACAGCTGTGATGTTTCCGTTTGTGTTTCCTGTAATAGCCCAACATGACAGATCTGTGCATGCATAGGAGTAACAATAAATCTATTAAATTATATTATTTTTGCACTCTTTGTATTCTCGAGTTTTTAAGGAAACATTGAAATATTATACAATGTAATAACAGGCCAAGTAGACTGAAATTAATGTGGTGTATTTACATGTGAAGTAAATGTGTAAAAATTCATGCACTCAAACTGGCCCAGTCTATTAGTATAATCAGGATAATGCGTTGTTCTCAGAGGTCCAGCTGCCTATGTTTTGTCATGGAAATCTTTCTGATTTTATTGATTGCTTTTATCCCAAAATGAATCTTCCTTCACTGAAGGTGTGAGTCCCGCGGTCGGTTTGATCTGCTCATTGCCGTCTTTGTCTTAATGAAAACACCATTTGTGCACTGGTGCTCGCACTCATGAATACGCATGTCAGCGCAGTGTCCAAACATGACAGCAAGGAAGCACAGAAACATGTGCATAATTCACTTGTGGAACAGAAGATGTAGTCTGGTAAAAGTGGGTCAGACTCGTCAAGCTTTGGAAAGTTTCTGTTAATCTCTAGTGACCTCACTTACTGAACGCTGGTCACACAGTCTGTCCCGTCATGTTGGAAGGGGAGTAATTAGAGTCTGGGGAACTGCATCAGATCAGGAGACAATAGGGAGGTGCGCTTGTGGGTCTGCAGGTGTGTGCAGAAAAGGTGTCTTCTGAGCTGACAAGTGATGTACGCTCTCCTGCTCCAATTAATAACCTCATGACGGCTGTTTGACCCCTGCCACAGATGTCCTTGTTAACACCAGTCAGTCAATCTGAAATTGCAACCAAAAAAAAAGAAAAAGGATTTTAACATTCAACCTTGTTTATAACTTTATACAAAATCAAGGTAAAAGGGAGAGAGCAAAGCTCTTAAATCAACTCATCATATGAAATTTTTAAAACCTTAAGACTCCTATATTCAGTCGAGAAGGTATTTTCTCTCGTGTTCACAGGATGGTTCCTCCAACACTGACAGAAACCTACTTGCAGCATTAAGGTTGCTGTGTCTTAGATTTTAAGTTATTTTTTAAATAGAAGGTAGTTTAATTTTTTTCCCACAATTCAAAAGCAAATATTTCCTTAACATTTAAATAACTAAAGCAAAAACAATCTGCGATTTTCATAAAGGACATTAATTAATTGAATTACATCTTAAAGAACTGAGCTTAAGAATCAAGAATCAAGAATCAGTTTATTTATTTAGGGCCAATTTACAACAGATGTCGTCTCAAGGCACTTTACAAGAAAATCAATTAAAATCAAAGATACATCATGAACAAATCAATTTAAAAAGGTTTCCAATCTAAGGAACCCCAGCAGATTGCATCGAGTCATTGCCTTGCAGCATTCACTCCTCTGGAATCAGCAGACCAAAACAATGGCTTGGGTTGTCGTCTACTTTACATCAATCCCTCATACTGAGCATGCATGTAGCGACAGTGGAGAGGAAAAACTCCCCTGTAACAGGAAGAAAACTCCAGCAGGACCTGGCTCAGTACAAGCAGCCATCTGCCATGACCGACTGGAGGTTTGAAAAGACAGAAAACTAAATTAGATCCACAGGATACTGGAAAAAAAGAGTTTATAGCAGCAGTTGTAGAGCGTCACTGGAAGCATCTCAGCCCATGTTCTCATCCAAGAAGCTGTCTCAGCAAACAGAACGCCAGATCAAGTGTGGTTACTACGGAGAGAAGAACACTAAGAGAAAACAAAAGGTTAAAAAAGGTTTAAATAACGGTAACTACACAGATTGGACAAAGGAAGAAATTAGAGAGAAGTTCAGATGCTCCTCCAGCAGTCTAAGCCTATAGCAGCATAACTATAGAAAACTTAAATAACCTTACCCTATAGAGTGAGACATGAAGAAGGTAGAGCAAAGGAGAACCGTCTGTCAAGACTGAGTTCTTCCCCCAACCGTATAATGCTGTAGTCTCTACCTCTTCCTAACTATAAACTTTATCAAACAGGAAGGTGTTCAGCCTAGATTTGAAACTCGACAGGGTGTCTGCCTCACAGACTAAAGCTGGAAGCTGGCTCCACAGGAGAGGAGCCTGATGACTGAAAGTTCTGCCTCCCATTGTGCTTTTAGAGATTATAGGAACCACCAGTAAACCTGCAGTCTGAGAGCGAAGTGCTTTGTTAGGGACATAAGGAGTAATCAGATCTCTGATATACGATGGAGCTTGATTAGTGAGGACGTTATATGTCAAAAGAAGAATCTTAAAATCTGTTCTAAGTTTGACAGGGATCCAATGAAGGGAAGCTAAAATTGGGGAGATATGATCTCTCTTTTTAAGCTTCATCAGAACTCTTGCTGCAGCATTTTGGACCAACTGTAGACTTTTAATTGCATTTTATGAACTTCCTGCTAATAAAGAGTTACAATTGTCCAGCCTTGAAGAAACAAATTCATGGACTAGTTTTTCAGCATCCTTCCAAGAGAGAATATTTCTAATTTTTGCTATATTCCTAAGGTGAAAGAAAGAAATCGTACAGATCTGTTTTATATGGGTCTTGAAAGACATTTTCTGATCAAAAATAACCCCAGGGTTGTTTACATTGTCACCAGACGCCAACCTGATAATATCCAGATCAAGTGGCTGACTAAGAAATTTCTTTTTTAGAGGTTCTGGTCCAAAGATAACTTCTGTCTTTTCAGAGTTCAAGAGTAGAAAGTTTAAAGTCATCCACATTTTTATGTTATCTAGACATGCCTGTAATCTAACAAACTGACTGGATTCATGAGGATTTATAGATAAATACAGTTGTGTATCATCAGCATAACAGTGTAAATTAACACCATGCTGTCTCATGATTTTACCAATAGGGAGCATGTATATAGTAAATATAATTGGGCCAACTAAGGATCCCTTTGGTACTCCACATGTAACCTTACAATGCAGAGAAGATTTGTAATTTAGATGAACAAACTGGGATCTATCAGACAAACACGATTTAAACAAGCCTAGTGCTGTTCCCTTGATCCAAACAATGTGTTCGAGCCTTTCTTATATTGTGATTGACTGTGTCAAAAGCAGCACTGAGATCTATCAGAACTAGAATAGACACGAGTCTATGGTCTGAGGCCATGACAATATCATTTGTGACTTTAAGGAGAGCTGTCTCATTGCTTTGATGAGCTCTGAAACCTGACTGAAATTCTTCAAATAGGTCATTATTCCTCAAATGCGCGCTCAGTTTATTAGCAACAATTTTTTCAAGGATTTTAGATAAAAAAGGAAGATTAGATATGGGTCTGTAATTTATGAAGTCTTCTTGATCAAGAGAAGGTTTCTTAAGTAGGGGTTTTATTACAGCTACCTTAAGAGCCTCTGGTACATAACTATTCACTAATGACAAATTAATCATATCCAAAATGGGGGTAACAATAATAGGAAATACTTCTTTAAACAATTTTGTTGGGATTGGGTCCAACATACAAGTTGAAGGCTTAGATGAAGCTTATAACAGTAGAGCAAGACAAACTGTTTGATTTGAACTGATGCAGACTTTGATCTTCATAGGTATTTATGTCTCAGTAGATTATCTAATCCAATTTTGTGTTCTGTTGCTTCCAAAAGGGCGAACAGACCTAAGGGTGATAAATTCATTAGCAACAAACATGGCAACACAATTATACATTTTTTGGGATATTTCTTTAAACTCCAAAAAATCAATGTAGCAACATTTCAAATTGTACATTGTAACATCCCGAAATGTAGAACATGGCGATAAATACTCTTTCAAACACTGCATGATGTGTTGTTATTTTGCTGCTGGCAATGCTCATTCTTTTGCCTTAAATGAGACAATGCAGAGCTTCTGAGACCATTCAGGTAAAGTCCTCCTACTCCTGTAGACATGATGATTGTCTCTTCATTTGCCATAGTAACAGTCCCTAAGCAACAAGTGACACATATATTCAGTTCTACCTTGCTCTAACATGTCCAGCGTCGCCAGCCTGATTGCTCACAAGCTTCCTCTCCTCATAGCTGCTTTCAGTGTGCATGTGGTTGTTAATGTCTAAACATGAGATGTAAGCCAGATCTTCTGCACCTGGGACCTTATTTCCAGTCGTCACGGGGGAGGAAGTTGTATCACTGACGCTGTAAGTTCAATACATGCATTGATACTTTACCACTTTATTTCAAATAGGAGTTGTTCATGTTTAGATGTTTTATATATGAGTTTGTCTTAATTCCAAGTTATATCCAGGAACTGCTGACATACTTGTTCTTCCTATTGTATGTTTATTTTGTTACATTAGCTTTAGATATCTGCTTTATAATCAGATATCCAAAGCTGACTTTCTATAGGTGTATAGAAGAGGAGAAAAGAAGCACCATGGGGTCCAGTTCCTCATCCTTCCCCACCAGAAACATTTACCTGGACGTTGATGGGAAGGTGCAGAAGGTGAGACAAATTTTAAATTTTTAAACAAAGAGTTTAAAGTGAATGGACTTTGTAAATTTTTTACATTAAAATGGTCAAAAATTTAACATGCATAACTTGTCCAAATATTTATCTTAAATTTGTTCTTCTTTTAAGAAGAACAATAGATTTTATATAAGAGAAACATGTTACCATTGCAGTTTCTTTATAGAGCCTTGATAAGGTTGCTATATAGTTGTCAGGATGAGAAAACAACATTATTGTATAACTTAAAAAGACAAGATCTTTAATGCTCAAATCCTTTACACTTCATAATCTCATGTATGGACTTAATATTTTCTTAAATGTTCTGCAATACAATAAACATCAGAGAGAAAGAAAGTAAGTTCTCATAGTAAATGTATTAAGAAAAAAATGTATAGTTTACACAGAATAAATTAAATGTAACTGCGTATGTGACCTGGTCGTGTTATAATACTCATATTTTTATTAGTGCTGGCTAACATTAGCATGAACTTTGTCACAAACAGAAACAAAATATTAAACACAATGGCTTACAAACCCTGCTCTTAGTGTTGTATTGGTTGTCTTTTGTTTTTGAGCTTTGTTGGAAAATTATAGCTTAAGTGTTTTGTTTTTATTTATTTCAGGTCCAATTATTTCAATATCAAACATATGAAAGGGTGCGCTAATGTTCCTTTAAAGGAGCTTTGCAGTTGTTAAATAAATAAACAAACAAAAAAAATAAAATAAAACAATAGTAAACAGAATGCTCCATCCATATGTTATCTGCTAAACAGCAGCTAAAATATAACCAAAGAGGAATTAAGAACCCTAACAAGAATCTAACGTTAGACAGTGAACTACATCAATGTACCTGTACATGTGTAGTCACTGTGCAACATGTCTCCCCCTTCATAATTTTTTAAAACCTTAAGACTCACGCAAAGATTTTTGAAAGAAGAACTGCTTTTATTAGTAGTTATGTGGACACTTTCAGACTTTAAGACTTCTTCACAACAGCGTCATAACTAAGTAACTTAACAAATCCTCTTCACAAAACAAGTTAAGACAGTTGGTTCCAGACTCAGGTTTCATAGATCACAGTTCAAAAAATACTGAAATAAGCAGAAGATTTGTTCATCTGGTGATGGGAAATGTGTTTTTTTCAATAGGGATCTGGCAGTGGCACATCTCCACAGGAGCTCCAAGCTTATTGTCTGTACAGCAATATGCATTTATTTGCCTTACAGCTGCAGCTAATGCACCGGCTCCAATGAAAACTTCAGTTTTCTCAGTCCTTGCTGTAAATCATGGCTCATTCCTTCAATTACACACCCTGCAAGTGCTGACTTACTCTTGTAAACTGTACTGATTTGTTTGCATGTGACATCTTTAGGGGCCCCGAGGTATCTCACACTACAGCTGTTGTTCTCTGTCATGTTGTTCCCACACAACAAAGCTGCCTATTACCCAGCCTGGTTTAGTAATTAAACAGTCTAACATGAACTCCACATTTTTGGGAAAACAAAAACACATTAGATAAGATGACCTTGTTGTTTTCAATTTTAGCAACATAAATTGCCGTGAAATAGAGTTGCTGGCCATGTTTCTGTGATTATCTTTCCACCTTTTACAGGGATCCAAAAGAGGGGGATGGTTGTGCTGGAGATTGTTTCCTGCAAGTGTGCTTTTTATGGCTCGTTATATTTGGTAAAAGAGTATAAACCGACGTTGTAATATCAAGTCCCCTCTATGTGTATTCTCCTGATTTTCCTTGTGGTCTTAGTAATCTCTGCTTCTCCTCCGGGAAATTTTTTACTTATGCTTTTCTGTTTACCGGTGATGTTCCTCAGGGGGCTGTTCTCTGATTCACAAATCCACACCTGGTACTCCCTCGACTTCTTTGTCCATCATCTTCACCGTTCTCCTTATAATATGTCCGCCACAGCCATTCAGCAACAACTTCACCTGGCTTACCAGCACTCTGAAAATCCTCCATGGAAGCATCACAACCTCAGCCTCCTACAACTAACAACTTTATAATCTCCTAATCTCTCCCTGGCAGTTTCACTCTCCAACATCTGAAAGACTGCTCCAATTCAGATTTGTTATGTAGCTTACTCGTTAAACTTTTAGTAAAAATTCTTTTACTGATTTGCTGCCTCCTGAGACTTTCTCTGCACGTGGGTCTGAGGCTTTAAAAAAAATTATTACATACGTTTTTTTATATGCATATTGTTTGCCAAACAAAATTGCTTTTGTATCTGAAACTGAATCTGACAATGATAAATTAACACATTTCAGGTAGTCTTCAGTCAAAACTGTAATCCATGTGACATCAAGGAACTTCTGTGTTCCTCATCTAACCTCCCCAGGTTTGTAGTTTGGCCTTATAATCCAATATTAGGAAATATTATGTAAAAATATCAAATGCATATATAAAAGATTGCATTTCACACCCCTTAAACCTTTAAAAACTTTGTCATGTTGGAACCACAAACGTGTGAGAAAAGGATGTACCTTATTTAGGGGCATCAGATGCTGAATACTGATGCAAACCAAACTATTAAGATTGATCTTTCTGGTTTTAATGTGACAAAATATAAAATAAAGGGGGTCGTGAGCCTGTTTCTAAGGCTTTGGATAAAATGCTTAACACGTTTATTCTGTTTTAACAGAAACTCTGCCATCAAGGTTATGAATCCAGAAGGAGCCATGATCTCTATTGATGCCACAATGCCCACCAACTCTCCAAAGTAACTAGAAATGCTGTAGAAATATTACTGCTCTGCTTGAATTTCTTATTATCATATTTTTTTAAATGTTCCTTAAAATCTCAGATTAGTTAGTTATTGAGAAACTCTGACCTAAACTTCAAAAAGAAGAGACAAGAGGACTAAAGTATACAAATCTGATTTCTTAACAGTTTTCTATACAAAGTTGTCCAACTATCTACTGGTCATCCAGAAGGTACAGTATTTTAAAAATTCTATAGAAAGATAATGCTCCTAATTGATTCATCATATTTATACATATGCCAGCAGAGAGTGAGGACGTGATTCAGAGTGTGCTGTCTCAGGTGGCTGAGCAGTTCTCTAGGTAGGTCTCTTTATGCACTAAACCTCGGCCCATCGCAATCTTTAACCAATCTTTACCCATACCTGCATAATGTTCTTGAAACCTAAGTGTTTCCATTACAAGTAACATCACTACCCATCGAGGTAAACTTAGCCCCTTTAAGTAAAGTTTTTCTTAACTGTCTTTCCCAGAGCTTTTCGCATCAGTGAGCTGAAGACTGAAGTCACCACCAGGCTGGCAGCATTGGAGAAGAGAGTGGAAAGTGAGTTTTTACTATCAAGGGAAGAAAAGCATCTGGAAAACTCTGAAAGAGAACTTATTTATAATTTGTCTTGTTTCAGTGGAGGGCTTGAAAGTCGTTGAAATTGAAAAGTGCAAAAATGATCTGAGGAAACTTCGAGACGAGATGTCGTCAAGGGGTGGAAGCAGGTGAGGTTTTTAAACAAAACGTCCTGTAGGATTTTTGTTTAATTTTCACAACTGTTCGAAACAGCACAAAGACAACAAGATCAGAAATATTTGGCGCACAAACTTAGACCTGCCCAGGAGTCCCAGGTGTTACGTACAAATACAAATATCAAACCAACACAAAAAAGATGCTAAATATACGGCACTTAAGGCAAGTATAGACTAGCACATGACTGTATTCACTGAAAATGTTATAATACAAAACCCCCTCTAAACATTGTGGAAATATTCAGTCCAATGTATGACAAGAAGTGTTTCCATATTTTAAGAAAATCTTTATCATGCAAATGTCAGATAATCAAAAGAGGCACATTTAAAGATAACCATATGCTAGTTTGTCTTGGACTTTTTACTTTGTCCTCCAGTTGACAGAAAATAAATTTTTTCCACAAACGTTTGCATTTCAGAGTTTATTTCCCCACTAATGATCTGGCAGAATCATTTGACTTTAATGCAAGACCATAAGCAATTTGTAAAAGTACCTGTCTCAGTTTTATATTTCAACCACTGTAAAGATTACGTAGTTTTGAATTTTTGACAATGATAAGACAAGATAGGAACTGTGTGGATCATAAGGGGAGATATGAACTGTGTAGATGGTAATCGAAGTCACTTCGACGTTGTTACATTGGAGTTTTTACAATTCCCTAGACATCAATCAAAACACCACCAGTAATGTTACAGTCAAGTTTCCTTTCGTATAAATCCATAAAAGATGTAGTTTTTCCCGCACTGTGATATTTAAGAAGTTTGTAGAATATGCTAATAGACATTGCTGACCTGTTCAAAAAAATCTTTTTCTTTTGCAACTGCTAAATCGTGACAGGTCGGCAATTTAGTGTATCTCCTGATTTCCTGAAGTCCCTAACCTGTAGGTATAAAAACAAAATTCCTATTTAAAACGTTATATTGTTCAAGTAGTTGAATAAATTATGCCAAGGTAGATTTTTTCATGAAATCCTGTAATTTGAGTATTTCTTTGTCTGTCCAGTATTTAAAGTTATTATCCAGTTATGTTTAGCATGAAATGGTTATTACAAATTGAGAACAAAGCAAAGTAATTTATGACCTAACCTCTAATTACCTAATTGTGTGCCAACCTGTAACCATGGCTAAAGTAAGTGGATTATTGCAGACAGATTTAATGGATTATGCTTTCTTAAGGTGTTGTTGGCAAAGTTTACTCAGACAGCAATACAGACCTGTGAGCTCCAAAATACTTTTAGTAAGCACATAAAAATGTGAAGGAAAAGCGCTGGGTAACTCGCAACTACCATCATCACTAAAATCAATAAACAAAAACAAAATATCGAGTTTGTCTATCATGAACACACAAATAAACATTTGTTTATTTTACAGAAAGTATCAGTATTAGTGATTGGGAGGGCTCTGACTCAACAGAATACATGGAGCTTATTGTGTCAAGTATTTTTGTTACGCAGTCAGTCAGTCGTCTTGCGATGTCATATGATAAGACCACTGCAACCATTTGTATTGGGTATATCAGCTTAGGAAGTATGTTTATTTAGAAAAACAAACTCAGGTCGGTAGCTTCCACACCCTTGGATAGACCAAGGATAGGTCTGTTTTAACCTGGCCCTATGTTCTCAAGGTCATCAGCCTCCCTCAAAGCTTTGAGCCACTACAGGGCATTTGGCATCTGTTCTGACTCAAATTCTCTGCTCCTATAATCTTTATTCAGGGTTTTGTAATATGTCAATATCAATAGCTCTGATATTGGGCCGAGCGGCTCATCAATGACTGTGAATAAGTTTGCTGTTGTCTTGTCTAATTACTCCCAAAGTGTTTGAGAAATAGAAGCAACAGCATCCTGCGTCAATACACTACCTTGACCAGGTGCCACCTCGACCTCCCTAGCTTGTTTAGTACAATCGACAAAGGCCTCTGCAATTTGTTTTTTTTTTGCATGGCATTGCATCAAACTGTCTTAGAAAATAACTTTCAATGCTCATATTAGATTAGCACACCTGCTCGAAGGGGTAAAATTAAATTATTAGTCAATTTCTGCATCAGCTTTCCTGAACGTTACTTATCTCTATACTGCCATCTTGTGCCCCACATGGTAAGTATGAATAAACCCCACTAAAGATTAACTAACTGTGTCTATATCTGATTTTAGCATGAGCTGTTCATGCAAATTCAACTTCTCAGAAGACGGGAAGAAGGTCACACCCAGACGAGATGTCCCCACGTACCCAAAGGTATTTTCCTTCAGTGAGGGCAGTACATCCCGTGAAGGCTTCAACAGCTGCGTGGAATTTCTGACAGTTTTTGTTTATCTGCCATATTTAGTACACACTTTCTCAGGAGACCATTGAGGCACTGAAGAAGCCAACTTTTGATGTTTGGCATTGGGAACACAATGAGGTTTGTACATCTGCATTGTTAAACTTATGTATTACCCCCCAAAATATGAATCCAATCACTTTTTTTCTGTTTGTGGTGACAGATGCTGAGTTGTCTGGAGTTCATGTACCATGACTTAGGACTGGTAAAGGAATTTAATATGAATCCCATCATACTCAAACGCTGGCTGGTAAATAAAACAAACAAATGTGTCAGTGGTTAATATGTGGTTTCAAATTTGAAACATGGATTAATTTAATGTTTATATTCCTATAATACAAAAAGGGTGTGTCTATTTCTTTTCTACAAGCTGGCAATACAGGAAAACTATCGCAACAATCCTTTCCATAACTTTCGTCACTGCTTTTGTGTTAGTCAAATGATGTACGGCATGATCCACCTCTGCAACCTCCAGGTATGGTCCATTATTTGAACTCCTTCTTACAACCACATACTGTGTTTTTTCAGGATTTTATGATAAAACACTGGATACATCAACATAAACTTCTCAATAAACTTTACGTGGTGTATGAAAAATCAGAAAAGGATGTTACGCATTTGTATTTTACTTTTTAATCCAAAAAAACTGTAAGGATATTTGGAGCAGTGATCTTCAAAATCTAAGTAGTAACTATAGTCCAGCTGTGTGTAATTCAATCTTAGACTGAATGAGGTTGTTCTGTGAAAGCTGCAGAGTTTGGTTAGAGAACATTAGGGAGGTAAAGTAGTAGAGAAGTTTCAAGCTCATAAGTTTAAAACTTAAAGGTTTAAGGTAATAAGTCAACATCCTAAGTTCAAAACATCTGTCTCTAAACATGTTGGTGTTATAGGAAAGATTATCACAATGATAACTACAAAAACTTGACTGTCCAACTAAAAAAAGCAGACAGAGTACTAATCAAAGTAGCAGGAAAGATGTGGTTGGGGTCCAATGGACTGTGGGTATGAAATCCGGGGACGTTGTAATCACTAGTTGTGTGATTATTATTATCACTTCCAGTTCATAATTGTGCAATTGTTTGTGTTTTAAGAATGACAAGAAGTGTTAAAGTTCAAGGAGTATGTACAAGTTTAAACATCATGATTCTAGTCTCTGAAATCTCCCAACAGAAATTTAATTAAACTTAGATCAGAAAAATGTATTAATCCTGAGTGGAAATTAATTAAATAAATAAGCTCCATTCAATTTTCAGTTAAATGTTTTTTTGTTTTTTATTTCTCATTATCCTGCAGGGGAAGCTGACACTCACCGATTTGGGAATTTTATTGATAGCTGCAGTGTGTCATGACCTGGACCACCCCGGCTACAACAACACGTAAGACTCTTTCCTTTGTCTGTGGTTCTGCTGACAGATGCAGCACTGCAGACACTTTTGACCCCCATTATGTTTTGATATACTCTGCATAAGACCGTTGTTGATGAGCTGTGAAAGTAGTTCAGCCTGGAGAGGATTTAGGTATGAAAACATACTGACAGAGATAATCATGTTGATATCTTTTGGTCTGAATTTTACGCAGGTGAGAACCTTATGGAAAAAAACGTTACTGAGATTTTAATATCCAACCATCTCAAATCTCTTTGACTATGTCATCAATATATCAGGTATCAAATCAATGCTCGCACAGAGCTGGCCGTACGTTACAATGACATTTCCCCGCTGGAGAACCATCATTGTGCTGTAGCCTTCCAGATCCTTTCCCTTCCAGAGTGCAACATCTTTGCAAACGTGGATCCTGAAAGGTTCAGAAAGATCCGACAGGTAAAATATCAATGATGCTGAGTTTGTCTTTAATGTTGTCAAGTATGTTTGTATGATTTTAAAGAACACAACTGTTACACAATAAATCATCAAATAATTTCTGCCAAGAAAACAAAACTATGAAACTCACAAAGTGAAACAGTGAGAGTCTCTTGTTTATTAACAGTAAACAAATGTCCACTCATGCAAACTCTTAACATATTAGGGTACTTATGCCTGACTTTATGTAAATTAGTTGAGACCAGAAGTTTCAGAGTGACTGATCTTTTCATTAGTTTTGCTGCTTCTGTGTGGTGAAATTATTTTTCAGGGGTTTGTAATGTTAATTAATAAAGTTTATTAATTTGAATAGAAATATATTAGGTCTGGTAGCTCTACGGGTTCCACAAGAGATTCAAGGATTAATCAAAATGCATTTATGAGCCACAAATTTAATCCTTTCATACTTACCCTTTGTCCTATATTATTAAAAATTAACTAAATTATATATTCAAAAAATGTTGTATTTTTATTTAGTTTGACGATTGCGCATGCAGCAAGGGTCAAAAAGTTATGTAATTTGTATGCATATTGGCCTATATGGCCCTATTTGATTGTTGTGTAAATAAATGGGTTTTAGAAAATCAAATCTCAAATTATTAGATTATTGTGGTGTTTATACTGCAATAGTCCAAAATTATGAATATGCATTTTGCATAGTTTTAGTGAAATAAAATAGGAAAAAAATAGCTTGACAGTAAGATAACAAATCATATCTCTCTAATGCATTTTGCTCATGGCAAGATAAACACAAAGTAACAACAACAAAACCTTAGGTACAAAGCTGTAGTTTGCTTCCAATTCAGGAAATTACAAGAAAAAAATTAATATATAAAATTTGCTACCTTCAGCCCTTTTAATCTGCTCTACAAAACATAAACACTTCAAACCCGGACTAGATTATTCTAAACTAGTATTAGAATAATCAAGTCAATTTTTGAAGTGTCTCTGTTTTTTTGGTTTGTTTTTTTGAAGCTGGAGCAGTTTCAATGTGATGCAGATATATAAAAAGTGCTGAAATGGCGCCTTAATTGAAGTTTCATAGATCAGAAATGGTTTCACAAATTACAAACCTGGTTTTAAATACTCTGCAATTTCTTTAGAATAATCCAGTCCAGGCTTGAAGTGTTTATGTTTTGTAGTTTAGAAGCTAGATCAGTTCTAGTGGATGAAGAACCTAAAAAAGTGCTGAAATGGTGCCGTTAATGAAGTTTCACAAATCAGAAATAGGTTTAACAAATTAAAAACCTGGATTTAAATATTCTAAAACTAGTTTATAATAATCCATTGCAAGTTGGAAGTGTCTATGTTTTGTAGTTCTGAAGCTAGATCAGTTGTAGTGTGATGGAAATACAAAAAAAGTGCTGAAACTGTGCCTTTATTGAAGTTTCACAAATCAGAGAAAGGTTTCACAAATCAAAAAGCTGGTTTAAAATATTCTGCAATCTCTTTAGAATAATCCAGTCCAGGTTTGAAGTGTTTATGTTTAGTAGTAATTTTTTTCTAGAGAAGAATAAATGTGCCGAAGGTAGTGAAATTTGAGCGGAATTGCCCTTTAGCCATTTCTCAAATCGGAAGCTGGCATCGAAAGCCAACTTGTCACTTGTGAGAGGTGTGGGCAGATTTGGATGACACAGGGGATGCTCTTGCTCACTTTACTTGGTCAGCCTACTATTGCAAAAATACACCGTGCACAAACTAATACAGCTGAGAACCTCCTTACCGGACCAGTTGTCTACTCTCTGTGGAAGCGGGAGTCGTAGCTGCCGTCTGGAGCAGCTTAGCTATTAGCAGCAGGGGCAGTGAGGGCAGAATGAGGTAGTCTTGATCATGTGACCGACCACGGCAGATCCAAACACTCACCAAAACAAAAGAAACCAAAAAAGCAAACAAACAACAACAAACAAAAATAAAAAAAACACTGACAGGAAGAAACTCTGGGCATCAAGGCGCAAAGAGGGAAGTCCTCAAACCCAAAACCGCAACCCCTATCCATTTTTCTCTAAGAAAACTCTGAGGCCTTGACAGAACAACTTAATTTTCTCTGCGATGAGAATACATGCACTGTGACCCTGCTAACCTGCGACTTCTAAAGGCAATTGATTCCCAAGCATTTTTAATCATAATCATAGACTTCTTTAGGGTATAATTCACACTGTGGTTGCAAAGTAAAAAAAATGCTAGATACTTCTATGGCCACTTTTGTAAGCTAAACTATGTTTGTTTTATGACTAAATACAGATGATTTAGGCTTTTCTTTTATATTTTAGGCAATCATTACCCTTATTCTGGCCACTGACATGGCCAGGCATGGTGAGATTCTTGAAGCTTTCAAGCAGAAATTGGATAACTTTGATTTTACCAATGAGGAGCATGTAACGTGCGTATGTACACATCTTCACTTATGAAATTACTACCTGTCTATGTAACCGTACTGCCTGTATTGTTCATTTAACTGTTCTGTAACTGTACTGAGAAATTTATAGCAATGAGTACAAATCAAATATTGCATTCCTATTTAATGAGATAAAAGCATGAGAAATATAAGCAAAACAGATCATTTTTACAGTTTTAGCTTTTTTGTCCTCAGCTCTTGAGCACATTGAGAGTTTGAACAGGTTTATGTTTATTATTTTAGCTGAAGAAGGTCTTGATCAAGTGCTGCGATATTTCTAATGAGGTGAGGCCAACTGAGGTTGCTGAGCCGTGGGTGGACTGTTTACTGGAGGAGTACTTCATGCAGGTGACTTTGGTTCCACCAGATTTCCTTTGAACAGATGGATCTAATCTTTGTATAGGTTTCGTAAACCCGACAAATACTAATGCAAGCACCTCTTTGGTTTTAAGAGTGACAGGGAGAAGTCTGAGGGTCTTCCAGTTGCTCCCTTTATGGATAGAGACAAAGTTACAAAACCAACAGCTCAGATTGGATTTATTAAATTTGTTCTTATTCCCATGTTTGAGACAGTCATGAAGGTATTTGACAACACTTTACAAATGTATATTCCTTTCTAAGAATAGTTGTTAACTCTGCATGTGTATTTTGACCAGCTTTTCCCTCAGATTGAGGAAGTCATGGTTCAACCTTTGAGGGATTCTCGTGATCATTATGAGGAGTTGAAGCAGCTTGAAGACTCAATGACAGAGGTAGTATCAGTCTGTCTTTCTGTCGGTCTATTTGTTTGTCTTTCTGTCTGTCCATATATCTGTCTAGCTTACTAGTTCCCAATTCCAGTTTATTTAAGATCTCCTGTGTCTTTTTCAAGGGTTTATATTGAGAACATGTTATTAAAACTATAAAATGAATGTTAGGCTAATAACTTCAAAAATATAACAATAACCTTACCTGCTTATTGGAAACTAGCTGATTATACATTTTGCACACACTGTGTAAGAATTCCAAATTACTGAAGTTCCAGAAGATTGGTTTCATACTGAAACACATTTTTCCAGATTTGACCCAGTCCAGGAATTTTCAAACATTATTGGAAATACTGAAAATAAAGGGGATGAAAGTTGACTTAATCAATGGGAAATTAAAAAGCAATTCCACGCATAAACATTTAACGTCCCCTATCCTTTAGCAAGGGAAGATTTTACGTTGTAAAACACCCAAGCAAAGAAACAACCCCACACACGCACAAATGTTTGCATTAAAGTTCTATAGTGAAACAATCAGCAACAGCTATTTGCAGGCACTTGATGTTCCGAATATTTGTTTCAAATCATATAGAAGTAGGAATTATTGTGTTCTTGTTGCTCAAGGCCATCCCAGCTATAGTCGTTACTACAGTAACACAAAAATTAAAAGCACTTTTTGTTGTTTGCATCCAATGAAGTTTCTCTCACATTTGTGGAGTCTAAACTCGCTGAACTAATCTATATATTCCCTTCACAAAGTTACCAAACATAGACAGAACATTAAGGACACACTTTTAATATAGGTCAAGATTAAGATTACATAAGAGATTGCATTTTTGGGATGTTTTTTATCATGTTCATAGTCAAAAAATGATAACAACGTTTATTGATTACTAGTTTAATTAGTTTAATGATTACTAGTTTAATTAGTTTATTACTAATTCAAATAAGCCAACATCACACTTGCATCAGCATACATGCTCACATAAACATCATAAACAATTTTATAATTTTCCTGCATGCCAAACAAAAAGTGTGAAAAAGGAGAAACTTTACCCTCTACATCATGGGAAACCATGATGAAGACGGTCTTTTGTTCAATAAGCCACAGACGAAAAAAATTAAAATATTTCATTAGTCTGGGATTATGAGCGCTCTGTGTCAGAAACTCCTCTGAAAACATAAATAATCAGGAATGTGCTGCAGTTTCACCATGCTGGTTTCGTAATTTAATTTTTAAGACATCAAATTGCTCGCATAAATCCGTGTATTAGAGTTTCCTGGCAAAAGCCAACTTTAAAAAAATAAAACACATTTGTGTGCAAATGTGATATAGTTTTATTCAATTGTGAAAACATAGTCGTGAAAGTGTTGCATATTTATTTCTTTTTTTTAAGACTTTCATGAACATGAAGGCCAGCAACACCTTTCAGATAATTGAAAAGCAATGTCTTCTTTGAAATTATGAACGAAATATCATAAAATTGGTGGTTTTAATGTTAGGAATGCAAAATATTAAAAGGGTTGAAAGAATTTTGCAAGACCCTGTGTTGAGCTTTTCATTTTATTGTCAAAGCCCTATCAGGACTAAGCAGTCAACAACCATTTTATTAAAATCCAATTTTACCTTGACCATTTGTCCTCTAGACCAAAGATTTACTGTCTGTATAATTTCAGCTTTTTTTAATTGCAGGAGTCTTCTTTCATCAGCCGATTGAGGAAAGATTTGAAAAGTGAGTGACGCCCCATTGATGATGTCCAGTACTGCATAATGAAGATGGCAGCTGAAGCAGGAAGCCTAGATTAAAACGAGACGGCTCTACAACATACTGAACTAAAATTAGGCAACCCATATCTTGAACCCAAACTTTGACTTTTGCAGTGGATGATGAGAGGAGCTGCTGACCTTACATGCTTATTTGTGGAACGAAAAAGCGTATCTTTATATTTGCATTTATGTAGTAAAAGAGTCGGATGATAGCTTTTCTAAACCAAATGTAATTACTCTTCATTTATTGTATGCTTTCAGAAATTATAGAACTAGTAAGTTTTACTAGTTGATCAAAGCTATCTTCTTACAGCAATATATTTTAAAGCCCAATGTGATGTATTTTAAATTAAATATACCAATAAAGTTTTGGTTGGCATACACGACTGTTATTTGTCTAAGAATTATACTGCTTCATACTATTCAGATCTTGGTTTATTGTCCTTTAAAGTTCTTTATAGACCTTTCCAGTTTTAAGTAAAATAGAGTTCTTAATTTGCGTTATCAACAGTGTAACTCACCAAACTCGGTATGCTTGCTCTTTATAATTAATACCCGAGACAGCTAGTGATATTAGCCACCGTATCAACTGCTTGTAGGTCCTCCTGCTGTACTAGGAGCTCTTGATTTGACAGCAGCAGCAGTTGTATACTCATTTACTTAAGAAACCTGTGACACTTTAAAAGGTATTTTAACAAAATAAAATTTGAGTGTTAATTTGATTATTTCAGGTGTTACATTTGCGTTAAGGTTATATTTAATCATTGATTTACTGATTTTTATTGCAATAGCCTTTTGTTCTAGTGGTTGATTTTTAACAGAACATAAAATTTTGTCATTAAGTCTTTAAAACTCTCACCAACACATAATAATATTGGGCTTAGTTAAATCTTAGCTTCTTACAGAAATTCTTCTTGGAACTAAACATTGTGCGTTATTGGACCGCTCCTGCTGCAGTCCAGAACACAGTGATCTAAGACTTTTTACATACGTGTAAAAAAAAAATTGTATAATCCAGTTAATTTCCCTTCAATCAAATTTTCTGTTAAATAAAAAAAAAAAATTACAAAAAATATATCTCAGTTGAAAAAGCAGAAAATAATATGAAATCTTCCCACTGATTTGCACTTTTATGCTGAGACAGTGCAGGGTCTTTTTAAAGCAATAAAAACGAAAAATAAAAAAAACAACCAGCAGTTAAATACAAATAATGCCTAATATCAAGGAATCAAGGAATTTGGGAATCAAGGAATTTTTATTTGTCATCCAATCACATGTGGTACATGAGGTGGGACGAAATTCTAATCCGCCGGTCCAGTTTACACCCTGATAGCAATTTTAATTAATATAATAAAATATAAGAACTATGCGAGAATAGGATTTTACTACACAGAATCTACAATATGGACACAGAATCTACAATATGTGACTTCGGACATAGCAGCAATGAAAATTCGGAGAGCAATAATATAAAAAATATAAAGAACTATACGAGAAATAGGATTTAACTACACAGAATCTAAAATATGGACACAGAATCTACAATATGGGACTTCGGACATAGCAGCAATGAAAATTCGGAGTGCAAGTGACATATTAAGTGACATTTTAAAGTGACATTTTAAAGTGTGATATTAAAGTGAACAGTGCCGGTTAAATGAGAAAGTGTTTTTCGTTTCTAATTGTCCTTGCGTGTGTTTGAGAGTCTCACAGCTTCAGGAATGAAGCCGTTTCTCTGTCTGGTGGTTTTACACTTGATGCTCCGCAGCCTCCTGCCTGAGGGGAGCGGGACAAAAAGTGAGTGTGCTGGGTGTGTGGGGTCCTTCATGATGCCGGAGGCCTTCTTCCTGCTTCTGGAGGTGTAAATGTCTCTGGTGCTGGGGAGGCTGACTCCAACAGTCCTCTGTGCAACCTTCACCACCTTCTGCAGAGCTTTCCTGTCTGCAGCAGAGCAGGTTCCATGCCACACGTTGATGCTGGAGCACAAGACGCTTTCCACCACACATCTGTAGAAGGGGGTGAGAACTGAGCTCCCGAGTCCAGCTCTTCTCAACCTCCTGAGGAAGTAGAGCCGCTGGTGCGCCTTCCTGACCAGTATGGAAGTGTTGTTGCTCCAGGTGAGGTTGTTACTCAGGTGTACACCCAAGTACCTGTAGCTGTTGACCACTTCCACCGCAGATCCTCCCATGTGCAGGGGGAGGTGGGTATGCTTGCCCCTTCTGAAGTCCACAATCATCTCCTTGGTTTTCTTTACATTAATGCAGAGGTTGTTCTCTCTGCACCATCCCTCTAGGTGTTCCACCTCCTGCCTGTAGCTTAACTCATCCCTGTTTGTGATGCATCCAACCACTGCTGTGTCGTCTGCAAACTTCACAAGATGACAGCCTGGATGGATAGGCGAGCAGTCATATGTGAGCTTTGTGAACAGGAGGGGGCTCAACACACAGCCCTGAGGGGAGCCATTGCTGAGGGTGATGGTGGGGGAGGAGATATTGTGAATCCTCACAGACTGCGGCCTGTTGGTTAGGAAGTCCAGGACCCAGTTGCAGATGGAAGAGCTCAGTCCAAGTAAGGAGAGTTTATTAATCAGAGTCTGATAAATCATGGTGTTGAAGGCAGATGTGAAGTCCACAAACAGCATACGAACGTAGGAATCCTTCTGCTCCAGGTGGGTGAGGGCAGTGTGTACCACGGAGGAAATGCCGTCCTCTGTGGATCGATTTTTCCTGTATGCATACTGGTGTGGATCAACAGTGATGCTGATGTTGGATTTGATGTGAGTCTGAACCAGTCTCTCAAGGCACTTTGTGACTATCGGTGTGAGGGCTAATGGCTGATAGTCATTCAGACCTGTTACTGCGGAGCTCTTGGGGACCGGGATGATGGTGGTGGTTTTCATGCAGGTGGGGACAGCTGCCTGGATGAGGGAGGCGTTGAAGATGTCCGCCAGCACGTCTGAGAGCTGGTCCGCGCACTCTCTCAACACCCATCCGGGGATGTTGTCTGGGCCAGCAGCTTTCCGGGGGTTGATCCTCCTCAGCGTCCTCCTTACTTCTGCTGGAGTCACACTGATGGGCTCTTCTCCTGGTGAGTTCGGGATTCTGGTGCTTGGGGGGGGGGGGGGGGTGTCAGGGTTCTCAAACCGGGCGTAGATTTGGTTGAGAGCCTCAGGCAGGGAGGGGTCTTTGGGGCATTGCACAGTTTATAGTCTGTAATGCCCTTCCACATGCTCTGTGGATCCTAGGAGGAAAAGAGTCCCTGGATTTTCTGAGCATATGCAGCTTTTGCCCTCTTAACTTCTGCAGTCAGCTCTCTTCTCCTCCTGAGCTCTTGTGAGTCACCAGACCTAATCTGCATTCAGCCATGGTTTCTAGTTCGGGTAGCAAGTCACAGTCTTGGTGGTGGTGACATCCTCCACACACTTGCTGATGTACCCCAGAATAGCAGATGTGTAGTCTTCCAGGTCCAGCTCCCCCTCGTACTCAGCAGCCTCCCTGAAAACTTGCCCGTCTGTGCAGCCGAAGCAGTCCTGCAGCACGGCGTCGGCGTCACTGGGCCACACAGTGATGGTTCTCTGTGTGGGTCTGGAGCGTCGCAGCGGGGGATGGTATGCAGGCACCAGCAAGACGGAGATGTGATCGGAGACCCCGAGGTGGGGGCGGGGGAAGGCTCTGTATGCATCTTTTACGTTGGTGTAGACGCGGTCCAGCGTGTTATTTCCAAGTGTTGGAATGTTCACATGCTGTTTAAACTTCGGCAGGCAGTTCGTCAGTTAAAATGGAGCGCTGACAGAGTGAAATAAGTCAAATGGGAAAAGGTAGTCAGAAAGTTAGGACAGCCTGAGGCATCGAAACTTGGTCAACAAAACCTTTAAGCCTGTTCTTAATGAAAAGGCAGGATGTTTGCCTTTTCATTTTCATAATATTTAAAAGACCTGTCTCCTTTGGAGAGAAGCCTGAACTTAAAGATCTTCCTCCCATTTTAAAAGAGTGACTCGTTAATGTACAATCAGAACCACAGAGTCTTTCAAGATAAGATTAGAGAGTAAAACAATAAACAAAAAGTTTTAGTTTGGATTCTTATTAGAAATCTTTTCAATTAATTTTGTATATGTTTCAAATGATGTAACACTAGGAATTTGCTTTTGTTTTTGTTGCTTAAGGGTATCTGGGTTATAGTCTTGTTTTTGTAGTACCACAATAAAAATCAGTTGTTGCTGTTTGCATCCAATGAAATGTATTTTACAATGGAGTCTACAATCATTAAACTAGTGTAGACAAGACCTAATTATTTATACTTTTATATGATTATTTTTATGAAGATTATTTATAAGTTTATGTCTGGAAATTTCTCAAAACTCTACTCACAATCTTGTTCAGTCCAGAGGATTTAAAGTAGTTTTTAGAGTCAAGTATATTTTGAAAAGAATTATATTAAACTTGCGATTCCATTGGCATCCTTTTTAAATGTGGGCACATATGGTATGTAGATCAGGATGGCAGCTTATGTTATCTCATTCTGCAATGTTCCTGAAAATTTTCAACCAAATATGTCAACTTATTTAAAAAATCTACTGTGAATGATTTTAAATAAAAACCTCTCCACAAAAAAAACCCCAAAATTAAAAAAAATCTTAATCACTGTATACTATTGGTTAAAGTTAACCTAATCAGTTTGGTAAGTTTACTGTTGTTGTCATAATATTCATGTATCTGACCCACATAAACAGAGGACTCTCAGGAGTACAATAATAACAAAGTTTATTGATGAATGTGGATGTGTCTTGAGGCAGGAAGCAATGGTCACGGCAGGGAACGGAAGGGAGATCCAGGAAACAGAGAGCGACGTGGGGAACCGGAGACTTCTGGAGGCGAGACGGAGAAGGTGAGTAGATGACCAGTGTGGAGATGATATGAGAACGGAGCTTACTGTTGTTGATAGGTGTTGACGCAAGGGATGGGTGAGTGGAGAGACTTTCCAGCAGAGTCCAGATGATTGTTGTCCAGAGGGGTGTGAGGCAGATGGTGAATGGCTGGAGTGGGCAGATCGAGCTGAGTCTTGAGAGCAGGTACCAGAGTGGTGAGGGTCCAGGAGATCTTGAACGGAGCAGGTATGAGCACAAGTGAGATTGAACCTGAAGAGGTGAGCACAAAAGGGGATTACTGGTGACATTGGAGAGACAAAGTAACAAAGGAAACAAAACATGAAACAACAAGTAAATCTAGAGACTAGAGATCTAGTTTACCAGGAGTAACAAACACTCAGGCGACGAGTAGCTGGATCCCTGCACCAACAGCTCAGCCCAATCAGCCCAAATGCAGATCACGTGGAGAAGAGCCCAGTTGAGGAGCTGCTCCAGCCGATGATGCTTTGGCGCCCCTCGTGGACAACCTGTGAAGGTGCTAGAAAGTCTCACTATGACAGTTGTCAATCTTGCTTTAATATTACAAACTGTTTCCATGCATCTCATGTTTCTGCAAAAGGAAGATTTTCTATAGCTGTTGAGCGTAAGAACTAAAAAAACATTTGAGCTAATGCACTGATATACTTTCCAGGTTTTTGTTAGGACACTGGCTGCAGTATTTGGGTTCCCTGCATGTCAGGGTTGAGGGTTTTTCCCAGGTTTTCCACTGTGAGTCGCCCAAGCTCCCGCCTGGCTGGAGCGCCTCAGCACGCCTGTGGTTTCTGCACAGGTGCTCCACATCAGCTGATGACCGGAGTCGCTTAAGAGGAGTGGTGGACCAGAGAAACTCTGCCTGAGTGTTATTTTCGAATCAGTAACGTTGCCCTCTCAGTGCCAGATTTCATGTTGCTCTCTAGAGTTATTCCTCATTGTTTCGTCGTTGTTTCTTTTTGCCTCTTCAAGTTACTCCTCATTGCCTTTTGTTTTAATTCCTTTGCCGATCCTCCAAAACCTTCTCCCTGTGTGTGCTCAACCCAGGTCAAGACTTTACCTACATCCAGAACTCACCGTGTTACCTCTGGATTTCAGCCTCATCCTGGTCATCACTCCTCGAGTTATGACCTAGATCTCCTTCTCAAGTAAGAACGTTTCCATCTACAATAATACTCACCTCAGCCCAAACTCACCTCCTCTGTTCTCTGCTTCAGTGCTTCCAGTCTCCCATGCCGTTCCCACATTTTCTCGCAACTCCTGCAGTTTCAGCTTCAAGATCACAAATTAAACTGTTGTTTAATAAAAATCATTATCTGATTATTTGCCTCCTGAGAGTCTTCCTGTTATATGTGGGTCAGAAGGCTTAACGAAAACATGACAGAATACTCAGGCCAAGCCGACGCACAGGAGGCTCTCAGGAGGGTAATCACAGATCAGTCAGCCATAATACAGACTCAAAAAAATTCTCTGCTCTCTTTTCCATCAGCAAGCAGTAACAAACCAAACGTTGGTTCATATTCCTCATCTTCTCCAGAATCTTCATCCCTGACTGTCGATTTCAACCCCCCGCCGTAAAAGGTCTCTGCCGCATACCTTCCCCCTTCTCCGCCTCAACCTCCCAGTCAACATCCGCTTCAGTCTCTGCGTTTGGGTCTTATGGTGCGTTCGTTTATCCATCCGACTCGGACCTCCGAGAACGTTGCCTAGCGAGACGCTCGGACATCCGAGATAAGCTCAGACATTTTTCTTTCTTTCTTGGATGACCTCTGAAGAGACAGAGGAAAATTTCAGACTTGGATTTCAAGATATTTGCGCCAAGTGTCACTTGTAAGTATTGATTTTCATTATGTTTGGACAACTATGTTGGTTTAATTGACGAGTTCAATTACTCGTATGATTTTCTGCGGGTATGGGGGTCCTTGTTTGCGGCGAAAACTTGTTTAAAACTGGTGTTGCTGATTGTCTCTAGGATTGCTGGCAGAAGATAAACAATGAAATGAAGTGAAAATCGCATGGGGAATAAACAGAACTGGGGTGCATGGTACTCGAACAGTGCTACCGCAATAACATCTTTCCTGGTGTTTTTCATGTCTTCCGAGTCGGACGTCGTAAAGTTTAATAAAACGCTCGAAGTGGAAACATGAAGTCATATCCGAGATCCAAGTCGGCTGAGAAAAACGAACGCAGCATTAGTTCCGACGCCAGAGGAAGGTTCTGGGGAGGCTGGCGGCTGTGGTGGGTTTTTGCTGCAGTGCTCGCTGGTTTTTGTTTTCTCTCCACAATCTTTCGCCAGTGATGATGCGCGAATATCATATATCATCAACTTGTTGTCCGGCAAGGCTCTTAAATGGGCAGAGGCTCGGTTCTGGACTTTGGTTTAACTTTTCAAAAATTACTAGTTGAATTTAGTAATCTTTTCCGTCAAGAAAAAGTTTTCCATTAGGTTTAGGACTAATGCCACAGACTTAGGCTGGGATCCTGGCACCTTTTCAGCTTTAAATAATCCGTTAAAGGACAAACTAGCTATTTTGGATGAGCCTCCCTCGCTAGATAAGCTAATTGCCTTAGCCATCAGGATTGATGGTCGTCTGAGGGAGAGAAACCAGTTGAGAGCATACTGCAGAGCAACTGCTAGCTCGGCTCCGTGACCAACCAGCCTCCTCATCCACCAGCAGAACCTAGCCCCAGAACTTCCTCTGAGCCCCGTAGATCATCACCACCTGGACCAGAACCAATGCAGGTCAGACAAACCAGGCTCACACAAGAGAAACGGCAAAGGAGGAAGCAGTCCCGAGAATGCTTATATTGTGGTCATCCTACACACTATATTGTAACATGTCCACTACGCAGGAAGGGGCCCCGAGGGGCTCTGTCTGTGAACACGAGCCTACAAATGGACATCCCAAAACAAACCACGTCTTCTCCTTCCTTCCATTCTGTTTCACAACTCAGACTCCATTCAACTATCCACTTTCATCGACTCACACTCTCGTTAAACAATTTAATATAAACCTACTACACCCCTAGATGTTCCTCTCCATGCCTCAGCCTTGGATGGACGTTCACTGCCTCCAATTACCCACATAACCCGTCTTCTGTAACTCTTAATCACCGGAAACCACAAAGAAATAAGATTATTTTATGTTTTTTTCTCCTCTCACCCCAACACTGCCATTGGTTACGACTAGTTGAAGACTCCAAATCCCACCATTAATTGGAAAAATAACTGTTGATTCTTGGTCCTCTTATTGTCTCTCCACTTGTCTCCAGGCTGCCGTTCCTCTTTGCCCGCCCTCAGGACTCTAAGGATTTAACCAACATTCCCCAAGAGCATCAAGACCTAAGACAGGTATTTAATAAGAGCAAGGCATGTTAATCACCTCCTCATCGCCCTTATGATTCTGCAATGTATTTGCTACCCGAAGCCCCTTTACAACATCTCCAATAAAGAACGAGAATCGATGGAGACTTACATTAGCGAGTCCCTTGCTGCTGGAATCATCCGGTCATCATCATCAACGCTTGGGGGAGGCTTTTTCTTTGTATCCAAGAAGGATGGCTCGCTCCGACCCTCCATCGATTATCGTGGACTCAACAACATTACAATAAAGAACAGGTACCTTCTGCCACTCATCACTGCCCCCATTTGAGCTTTTACACCGAACCACCATATTCACTAAATTAGACCTTCATAATGCATACCATCTAGTTCGTATCCGCCAGGGAGACGAGTGGAAAACAGCTTTCAAGACTCAACTTGGACAATTCGAATCTCTTGTTATGCCCTTTGGTCTTTGTAACACCCCCTCAGCATTCCAAACCCTCATCAATGATGTCCTCCACAATTGTTTGAACATCTTTGTTTTTGTATATCTAGACAATATTCGCATTGTTTGCAAAGATCTCACCCAACATGCCCAACACGTCCGCCAAGTCCAACGCCCCCTACATAATCTATTATTCATTCAAAACTACAGTCAAACCCCCACCCCACTCATGTCCCTAACCACCACCAAGTGCCCCTTTATTAGGACACCCGAGGCTAACCCTGCTTTCCTAAAGTTAAAGGAAATGTTCGGCGTAGCACCAGTTTTAGTTCGGCCTGACCCCCAAAACCAGTTTGTCCTGGAGGTTGAAGCCTCGGACACGGGGGTCGGTGCTGTGTTATCCCAAAGGTCCTCAGATGACAACAGTCTTCACCCCTGTGCCTTCTTCTCCCGTGATCTCTCACCAGTCAGGCAAAATCAAAACATGGGAGACCGGGAGCTGCTAGCGATTAGGTTAGCATTAGAGGAATAGCGTCACTGGCTGCAGGGCGCTAATTACCCAGTGCTGGTTTGGACAGACCATAAGAACCTTTTGTATATCCAATCCGCTAAACGTTTTAACCCCAGAAAATCCTGTTGGTCACTCTTCTTCTCCCACTCTCCTGACAGTTCTCTCTTGATGATGCACCCCAGGAACCATCTCTGATGATATTACCAGATGTAAAATGTGAAA
This sequence comes from Orestias chungarensis, assembly GCA_032876305.1. Classification (NCBI taxonomy): domain Eukaryota; kingdom Metazoa; phylum Chordata; class Actinopteri; order Cyprinodontiformes; family Cyprinodontidae; genus Orestias; species Orestias chungarensis. The sequence goes on along the minus strand of JAVLVB010000580.1, from coordinate 2,444,912 downwards.
CTGGATTTCCCCAGATCTTAAAATGTATTTGGTTTGCAATAAAACGTTTCAGATTTAACAATTCTGGTCCAAAAAAATTAACGAAATACATACAAATTATTGTGAGTAATAGGCATAAGGTGGTGGCTGTTTTTGTATGTACATAAAGGCTGTCTCATATAGTATAGAAAACATTAGCTACGTGTTTTCACCCAATCTTTATTAATTTACGTGCAACATTAAGCTCATCCGCACAAAAAGCCTATCACTCCCTATACATGTATAAAACTTTATTAGAAATTTAAAACTGAATTAAAAGGTAGATAAGAAAGGATTAAAGTTGGGGGTAGAGGTTTAAATAGGAACTGGTGGATAAGACTAAAGGTATTTTTGGTAAATCACATGACCGCATACTGACAAACAGCTTGGATCAACATTGTAAGTACTCCCCTTTTGGGTGTAAGGTTTGCCTGAGCTTTATAAATTAATGTAGCATGACTAAGCTAGATTTGCAGCCCATCAGTCTCCAATTTATGTTGACTAATGCATTATTTTTCCTGTCAGTTTGACTGTTATTCACATGTAAGCAACCAAAGAAATGATCTTGAGGCAACCACATGCCTCAATGGCTGCTTAAATGAAAGAGGAGAGAAAACTTATTTTAGAGTTTGTGTGCACCTGAATAAAGGTAATTACCCACAACCTTAACTGCTTAGCGTGACAGTGTTGAGATTTAACCTGCAGGAATGACATTGAGTTTTTGCATCATTGTACCACAGTTCCGTTTATTGCACTGCCACCTATAAATAAAATATGTCATAAAATAATTTCGTAAGTTATGTTTCTTACCTGTTGAATGTTTCTTTTTTTCTTTGTTTAATGAACCAGAATCAAATTTGCTCACATCTAAATACCTGTACTTGTTTTTGTTTGCCTGTAGGCAGGGTGTCACATTATGGCATACCGTCAAAATACTTCAGTTGCTTTGTTTGTTGATATTAAGGGAAAAACTACCTCAGAAATAGCTTAGTGAAGGATAAATTCATATATTTCATACTTACTTTTTACCACCACTTCTTGATAATACAACATAGCATCATATATCCATGTTTGCAGCAAAAATTTAATTGCCTTTTGGTGTATAGTTTGGGAACCAATAAAATTGTTCTTAAACACAATAAAAAAATAATAATACATTACTATTTTCTCCCAAAATTTTGTTTGACATTACATGTTTTAGCAAATATGTTTTGCTTTATTTTAATTTCTCTTTTTTTATTCTACATTCACATGATTTTCCTCAATGATTTAGTTACTACATAAAAAATAACTTTTTCATTTTGTACAAATTCTGATTCCACCTTATTTTAGCATTCCAATAGTGTTATTGTTATTGCACAAAATTAAATACAATTTAGTTTTAAGTTTTATTTGGTTATTCAACTGATTTTTATTTAATTCGCATGAATTCAATTTAATTTACTTCCATAACATTACATCCGGATCGGTCTGTGATTGCAGGGTATTATGGTAATTAAATTCATTTTTTTTCTTATATCGCTTCTTGTTGCACTAAGGACAAGTTTATATATGCATGTTGTTGTTTTTTTAGTTTTTTTAGCATTCTAACCAGAAATGTCACATACATTTCATAGGGCTCGAAACCTGCACTGGTGGTCTCATAAATCCTGATTTCAGAGGCAGGAGAAAGTGGGAAAAAAAAGGGTAATTTGATCTATCTTAATCCTTTTTATCAGGTTTCTTCCACACTTTATCAGATTAAAGAGCATGTGAGAAACACTCACTCAGGAATGCTGATTGAAACTGATAAATCTTTTTGTTTTATGGGGCAGAATAGAAGTGGGAAAAACACCTTATGTGACAGCGGAGGTAATTTCTTCTAAATGATAATATTTTGTGACTAACATGTTGTAATTATTTCAAATATCGACATGTTACTACAACTTCATCTTTCCTATATATGTACTCCTTGTTACTGTAACTTTTACGCCACCTTAGACTCCAAAAAATCAGCTCAAGGGACAACAACAAGGCTCAAACCTGTTTCGCGTGACCAAACAAATCACGCAAACAAAAGCGAGCATGCAAGAGGGATGGTTAAATTATCTAGGAACTGACACCCACACACACAAGAATGCAAAGCTCCTTGTGTGACCATTAAACTCTGAGGACACAGGCTAGATTTACTGACAACAGTAACATCCCTGCTAATAGAGGTAAAAGGTCAAAGGTCACAAGGGAAAATCAAGGATAAACAGTTGTTCTACATTTTTTTGCACGAGTGCTTCGAGACCCAGTGGCATAGAGGGCAAAAAGTCTTGTTAGATGTTGACCAGCGCCTTGTTGAGATACTTAAATCGTTTTTCACGTTTTACCACATCACATCTACAAACTTTAGTGTATTGTTGATAAAAGAAGAACAGAAAGTAGCACAAAAATGTGAAGTGGCAAGACAAGGTAACATGGTTTTTGACAGTTTTTCTAAAAACAATTTGAAAAGTGTGGCATACATTTGCCTCCAGCACCATTAAATCTAATATCCCTAAAATAAAGTTTAACCAACTGTTATTACTTACTTAGTAAATCCAATAACGTGGCTGAACAAAATGAAATTTCATGTTTCGGGATGTTTTTAAGAAAACATTCATTAATAATCAGCATAATGAAGATGAAGCAAATAGATCAGGGATAAGGTTGCCAAGAAATGTGAAGAAGGCTAAGGTTTTAAAACAATATCCCGAGTTTTAAACAAGAGCCATTGTTAAATCCAACATTCAAATATAGCTGTCAAGCTACAAAAACATGACCATCCACATAACAAGTCAAGAAAGGAAACTAGTCATGAGAGAAGCTGAGAAGATGTCCAGGATAAACCTAAAGCTGCAGAGATCCACAGTTCAGATGAGAAAATCTGTAAACATGGGCAATAATGAAGTGGCAACAGTAAAGTTGTTGTTAAAACTACATCATAAACAGCAATTTGTCAACGGAAAACATAGACTAAGTGAACAGAGATGCTTTTGTATGGCAAAACTAAACTTTTTGGTCTTCAGGCTTTTTCAGCATGGATGAAAAAGATAGCTGGAAGTTATTAAGAAGAGAAAAATGTTGCAAAACAATTGTAAACTCACAGGTAAAGCTAAAATGGAATGATTTTAATCAACACATTTTTATTATATACAAAGTCTATGTCAAGAACAAAATCCATGAAATTGAAATGTATATGTAAAAATGTGCTTTTAAGGTTTTCCACTTGTTCTCCACATAGTGCATTATAAAGGTGTGACATTGTACAAATATTACATATAAATTCTTAATTAAACTCATAGCAAAATGAAGAAGAAAAAACAACTCAAGAGAATCCGCAAACTTACTAGAGGGAAGATTTAGGAGAGTTTCTGGGATTCCCAAAAGGACTGCATGCCGTTATGGGTCTTTCTCTGATTGTATTTGTGTTCCAGACAGGAATTCTAAAATGATGCAACAACCAGCTGGGTGTTGGAAGAAAAGCCACTGGCTTGTTGTAATTAATTTGTTGCACATAATCTTGTGAAACCCTCAGCATTCCTCTTAGACACTAATGTTCACATTATTGTAAAGATTTTTGCAACAATTTTGAAAATAAAACCCATACCAAAACATCAAAACAACATCTTTAATCAGGGCCATATTTTAATCTTAACTCTTTATCATGTCTTGCAACTATGTTTACCAGATGCATTAAACTTTTGAGAATCCAGTGTTAAGTGGAGATTTAAAAATGCAGGGTTATAAGTGATTCCATTTGTTCCGAACAACAAAAAGATATCAACTTCATCCAACCGTTTTTTAATTTTAAAAAAAAGAACTTACAAGAAAAATTCCCATGCAAAGAAAGAAATTGGTTTTATCCGCAGTCTTCTTCTTGTCTAATACTAATGCTCTGTCTTCAGCTTTTGGGGGTTTTTTCATTGCAGTTTGTAGACTTAAGCTTTGCCTTTTTCAAAGCACAGCAACTGCTTCGAGGATGCATGGTGCCAGATTTTCTGCCGCACTAATTTAGGTAAAGGCCAAGCCATTAGCAAATGCCAAATGCCAAGTAAGATCTCCCTGCAATGCTCATTCATCAACAGAACAGAATAAGCACAGACTAAAGTCTTACCAAAAGCCACAATTCATGTTAAAAACTACATGTGGGACTTTTTTTTATTATTACCACTCATTTAGTCTGTATTATAAGGTTCTTTTTTTATTTTTATGTTATGCTTGACCCCTAAATTATTTTCAATTACAGGTATGCTTTTATAGTTCTCTTTACTTGGTTAAGGCTTTAAATACATCATCATGGTCTGGCACTAAACACACATACACATTTTGTTGCACTCAGTGAAGGTTTCTCTAATGGCTACTTTACAGGAAACACTGTCTAAATTAAAGTATATACTGAAGCAAACCCAGCAATATTCTAACCAAATGCGAGCCTGCGATAAAATTAGGAATATGATCAAGCTTCCCCCAACAAAACTCAACAGAACGAAGTGGTTTATATTAACTTTTGTGTATTGCTCTGTTATGAAATCACATGAACCACTTTTTCCGTATCACTGTAGATCTCAACTTCAGAAAAAAGTTTGCAAAATAGTATTTTCCATAACCACATACTTCAGCTATCAAATGTAACATAAAGGCATCTGATTAAAAAGAAACTTGAACATAGTTTATCGCATGTGTCATTTACCTGCATACCGTCATCAGTTTGTTTGTATCCTTTAAGGCCCCTGGCTCCCGCATGCTGACAGACAGTTATTTCTTCTCTTGTTACATATGTTATCAGAAAATGACCTTAACCTAAAACCTGCAGAGGCTGTCTGCAGTTTTTTAGGAAGTGTTTACAAGTGAATTATTTTCATGCCCAACAGCAACACAAAGAACTTGTATAAATTAAATTCAGCTAATAGGAAAGATTTAATTGCTGATAGTTACCAGTGGATGTTGTTTTTGTTAAAAAGATTTTCAAAAATTATTTACATGCAAAAAGCCACAAGGATTTGAATTTTTGAGAAACACACCAGCATTTCTTGTTCCAGACAAAAAAATATGTATATATTTACAAACTCTGTGGATGTTGGTTTACAGTTAACATATAAATTTGTTAAAACAGATTTTAAAAAAGCATTTTATGTAGTTGTATAACTTCATAATTCACTTGCTCATTTAGTTGTGTTTCTTTGAAACTCCCTCATCATGTACCTGCAAAACAGATGTTTTTCCTTTTGATGGTTTCTCGGAAGAGATGGCAAATCCATCTCTACTTAAGCAGGAAAGCAGCAAAACAAACACACGTGATGTAGACTGAAACACATTATCAGACTGAGGCTTACAACATGTCAGACAGTTTGCTCAGGGAAAGACCTTCACCACTTTGTTTAAAGCGCATTAATCTGGAGTAGATATCTTGATTGTTTACTGGCAGAACATCAGCAGCCGTGCCGTGACTCAAAGGCCACACGGCAATTACGCCGTTCCCCTATCTGCATGAATAGGAGGCCTGTTGTGGCAGGAGACCTGGCTTAATACCAGATGGATGTATGTAGTTACAAAAAAAAGTTCACAACAAGAAAATGCCTATATGTCTTTTTTAAGTTATCTCAGTCCGGATCAGGACATAAAGCTGATATAATTATCTTACAGGTTGGTGAAAATCATACTAATCATTCTTAGAAAACATGATTTTCTGAGCTTTTTATTTTAATATAATATGTATATGTAAATGTCTCTTTAAGAGTGTTTATAAATCGTATTTTACTCTGACCCCTTCAAATGCATAATACGTAGGCAAAATGTATCCATTATTAATTGTAAAACTATAATCTCACTCTAACAATCAAACCTTTTAAACTCAATACGGTTCTAAAGACGAGGAAAACATGGAAATGAAACATCGTCACCTTTTCTCAGAAGCCCCACCCTTAAATTATTTCATATTAAATGTAATAAAAGCATTTAAGTGTTTTGCCCTTTAGTCATGATGTTCTGCATGTTTAAGTAGCGTTATATGATTTGTTGTTTCAATAGGCTATACAATTAGTTAACACATGGGAAGATAATTGTATTGCACATTCTATATGTTTCACCATTTTTAAGGAGTTCTTCTGAAAGGTCTGTTGTTTTTTTTCTACCCACACAAATCCATGCTTTATTTTGTACATTTTTATTATGTATTAGAAGCTCATAGTGGTAAATTTCTTTGAATCACAGTGTGCCATTTTAATAACTTAAAATATATATATAGTCATTTAAACATATTGGAGGGGTCACAACAGATTATTGGACATGAAGAAATTGAATATTCACGATCTGACTGCTTTTAAATACAAGCCAAATGACAGTGATATACAGTATGAAGTAAAAAATTTGCCACCATGACTTGGTCCACAAAGATTTTCCATGGCCATCCCAGATATACTGACTAAATTAGCCAATTAAAACAATACTAAAGAAGTTACAGTTTTGGTGGCCAGTGTGGACAAAATTGGTAGTAGCCTGAAGGAGGACCAACCCATCGCGTTGTAAAATCCTGATCTCCTGGTCGTCTGTGGTAGGATTAAAGTAATTTCTGTTTCCAGGGGCTGTGTGAAGGATCTAATTGACTTATAAGGATGTCAGCAATCAGCACACATGTAGTTGTTTTATGTATTGATATCTGAGGTGTTACATACATTCTAAAGCTAAACATGACTGAGGGGTATGTGTGTGTGTGGGAGGGGGGGTACACAGAGTAAAAGGGAACATATACAAGGACCAAAAATCAATACTCAAATAAAAACAATCAAACACACAACTAGCTGCTACCAGATTGCTCCTGAAGAATCCATCGGAAACTGCAAAAAGGCAATGAATTATACCTGTGGAGATATAATTAGCGGAAAGCAGAACAAAGATAGCAATGTATGCAGCACAAAAAACAAATAAATAAATAAAAATTTGAGGCAAACTTGATATAATTAATAAACAGATCGGCACAGTTAAATTATTGTGATCTCTATAGTGTGTGATTGCCTGTGAACATGCAGAAATTGTGATGTAGGTCTTAGATGAATTATGCTCAGCCATGGGTACATAGGGCCACTCCCACCCCCCTCCAGGGTCCCAGAGGGAGCAGAGGGAGCACGAGGTTCAGGACGCCGGGGCCACGCAAGAAGATTGAGATCACACAGCCCACCATAAGAACATCATGCACCCACCCAAAGGAACACAGAGGGGGTCCGGGGCATAGCCCCTGCAACGACGGAGTAGAGCCCCCAAGGTACCAGGCACCCTACCCATCCCACCAAGCCCCAGTCGCCCAACCACGGACCCATGGCCCAAACACCTGAGCGCCCCCAGTGCCTAGCAGATAGCCCGCGTGACACCCGAGAGGGACAGGCGACCCCAGAAAGCCAGCCGGGCCGACCGATAGACACTCCTGCACCCCCAGAACTGCACCCCAGGGAATAGCATGGGAAGGCCAAAGGACTCCAAGTTCCAGACCCAGCCCCATCCACAAAAATACACAATTTTACATGCTTACTCACTCACTCACTCACTCACTCACTCACTAAAGGTAGGGATAGGGGGGTTGGTGATTGGGGGGCCAGCCTCTGGTGCAGCACAGTAGGCGGCCCCCGGGACAAGAAGCGCCACCACCGACGCTGCCTCCACTAGCACACAGTAAAATCCCCCCACCCCAAGTAGCACACAGGAAACAGAGGTGCAGCCCCTCTCCCCTCTGGCCCCAAAATATTGATAACTGGGATGTAGTTTAAATGGTAGGGGAGGGGATGTGGAGGGAAACATGCCACAGTTTGCAGACAACGGAGCTCCTCCCCAGCCCTGCCCCAACCACGGGCCCTTAGTGTCAGGACCTCCCAGGAGCTGCACAGAATCGGCAACATTATCCCCGCTCTCTAACTGCTGCACAGACCCCCGCCCCCAACCACCCTGTGTGTGGTGTGAATGTGTGTTATGTAATAGTGGCAAATGTACAATTAAGAATGAGAGAGAGGTGTTCATGGAGTGTTACAATGATCTACTTCACCCCACTCCAGAAATCACCCCCCCCTACCATCCCACGAGGGAGAGACGCACACACACACCAAACCATCCCAGCCCCAGGCAACTCAGCAACCCAACAACAGACAGGCAGCCGCTGCCCCGGGCCCCACAGAGGCCCCATCCACCATAGCGGAGCAGCACCACCCACGGGTCACCAATGGAGACCTCCGAACTAGATATATATGGCACACCAACCGGGAGCCATCCAACTCTCGGGCCAAGACGCACGCCCCAGCACCTCTGTCACCAAGATGCCCCACACAGCCACAACTTTTCCCTTCCATAAAGTCTAGTTCATGCATTCATTATCAGTTTGTGGTTATGTAAAACCACAGACCTTGAGCTTTCTTGGCTTAACAAATCAAAAACACTTTATTTACCCCATAGGGAAATTGAATTGTTTAAAATATGTTTTGTCCTTATTGCTATATTGTAATCTCATAGTGGCTTAAGAACAAATTTTGTATCAATGCTATCTAACATGCATGTATTTGGTTGGTATGAGAAGTTGTTTGTATAGAAAATATCTAAATACCAGACTAAACATTTCCCAGCTAAGACTGAAATGCAGGAGCTTACTACTGAGAGGCAATGATACTAAATACTACTTCGGTCTAAGAAAACAAAATAATGGAGAAAAAATTGGTTTTTTGACTCACCCCTGGATGACTCCTTATAAACTTATTAAAGCCTCTCCTCTCACTTTGAATTTGTAGTCATTTATCCCTCAACCCAAATAGTTTGAGCCTATGATTAATTAAATATTAAGGAGATCTCCACAGCATACTGAACAGATGTTCTGAGTCATGTTCCTCCTCAGAATAAGACTTTAATTAACAACATCTGATGCAGTGAGAGGTTACATTACGTCCATCTATACCCAACAAATATTAATGAAAAACAAACTCTGACACTTTCAGTTTGTCTTTGATCATCTATTTATTAAACCCATATAACCTTCTTATAGACAACAGTAAACTAGATTTGTTATTACCAAACCACATAAGGGACACTATTCGTTTTAGTTTCTAGAAAATGTGTTTGTTATCACATGTAAAAAAATAATTGTTGAATGTTTCGAGACATGTTTGAACAAACAATAATTACGTTTTTTTGTTTTGTTTCCAAATAACCCTAAAAGCATGCAGGAGAGGCTCAAAGTATTTGTATGTGACTCTTCTGGAAACGAAGAGAGGGGTAGCTCCACCTGAGCTATCAGCTCATAATAGGGAATGATAAATGATACTTTCCTATCCCTGTGTTTAAAGCAGGAGTGCCTTTCATCTTCTGCTGGGACTCTGCCAAGAACGTTTCTCACTGTGGGGTTTAAAGCTCCAAGCTATAAGTTCAAACATGTTTATTTGTTTTTACAATTCAAAACTAAGATTTTTTTGGTCTCCTGTGGTTTATTTATAACCTCTCTCTCTGTGATTAGCTTTATGGAAATTTCCATTGAGTACACTCATCACAAGGTATTGTGTGGGATTGGGGAACCACATGGTGGAATGTGATGTTTTCCAAGGAGCAGGGGACATTACTGATGTCATTTGAATAACAACATACAAAAGTATCTTCATCAAATTATAAAACATCAAATGTAATCATGACAAAAAAATTATCTAAAAGTTTCTATTAAGATTAAACCATTCATATTCAGTATGCTATTGCTATTACAAGGCGTGACCAGTGAACTGTAGGAGTAAAGTGGTCTTTTTTCCTGGAGAAAAGCCATACATGCACAGTATAATCTTGCAATCTCTATGCAGGAAGAACATTTACTGTAAAAGTTTGACTTCAGAAATGTAGTACTTTGCTTTGAATGTTATGAAATGTTTTACTGTTTTTTAAGTTCCTCTCCTCAACACCAAAAAGTGTCTGCACACAAGCTGTACAACTGGTCAAATGAAATGTACAAGAACAGCACACCATTGTGAAGGATACAAAACAAAACCATTCCAAAGCCCCTCAGCTTCTAACTCCCAAAATATCAGCGCAGCAGGTTGAATATACAAGCATTGTTTTGTAATACATGCAGCTGATTCTTCACCAAATACCAACTTCTTGATTATTGCACTCCATGCATTCGTTTCCTGAATCTTACATCCTGTGATGAGGTTTAGAATTATTGCCTGGGTCCCCAGCTTGCACCCAGGGTCTGTCTGCCATGGTAGATATAATAAGTTTCTGATGTTCTGGTGTTCAGAGCCTTATCCTGTGCTGTCATCGCCAGTGCTTCTCACAATTCTTCAGCCTTGCCTTTTTTAGCCATTGGTATGACTTGGTTATACCAGCCACTTCAGTGGTTCATCCTATTCACAGAGCACTTCTTTCTGCCATTTTCCTGATATATTCCTGCAACTTAGATATATCATTTTGGGTAGTTACTTTGATGCTCATATGATCTCTCCCTAATTCTTGCACTTGGTGTACAGTCTGTGGATACTGAACCTAATGTGAAATCGACCATCAATGGCAGGAAGCTTTTAGCCACATTTATCCAGCCAAAATTACATTTTCATGTTCCTGCTGTAAATCCTTGTATTATGGATTAGTAAGTCCATCCATTCTTTCATTTTCTGTACACCCTTGTCTCTGTTGGGACCGGGTGGGTCGGCTGGCGCCTATCTCCGGCTTACAACGGGGGTACACCCTGGACAGGTTGCCAGTCCATCGCAGGGCAACACAGAGACATACAGGACAAACAACCACTCATAAACACACTCACACCTAAGGACAATTTAGAGTGCCCAATCAGCCTAACAGTCATGTTTTTGGACTGTGGGATGAAGCCGGAGTACCCGTTGAGAACCCACACAAGCACATGGACTATCAGGGAAAAGCTGTGGAACGCCGTGCTGTGTGTGTGTGTGTGTGTGTGTGTGTGTGTGTGTGTGTGTGTGTGTGTGTGTG
>JAVLVB010000580.1:2369677-2433829 GCA_032876305.1 Orestias chungarensis | reverse complement strand
GTGTGTGTGTGTGTGTGTGTGTGTGTGTGTGTGTGTGTGTGTGTGTGTGTGTGTGTGTGTGTGTGTGTGTGTGTGTGTGTGCGTGCATGTATATATATATATATGGTTCTTTATTTTAAAGCTTGTTTTGCATTTTACTTCTTTTTTTTTGCATTTTACATATTTTACAATAAATAGTTTGGTCATTTATTTTTGCACAATTGAGCTATTTTGTCACGTAATCAGATTTCAACGAGAAACGGTTTCAATAAAATGAATATTTTAATCATTGAATCATAAATAAAAGTTCTCAGACTACAAGAACAATAAACTAAGTTTGCATGAAAGAAAAATTTATATTAATCATGTCTTCTACTAAAGTTAAGTATTCATCCCAGGTCTTCAATCAAAACATATACATCAACATATTTTCCTTTGTATAATAGGTATTTTTACTTCTGTTAAGGTTTATGTACGTTATTAAACACTGCAGACATACTCTCATGTTATGTAAACAAATTTGGTCAGTAGCCTATATGCATTCAATGATGTGTTAACAATCACGTTTCCCTCCAAATTTTATAATTATGAATTCCCCTGCTGCCTAAAAATGCTTTGATAAAGTGAAAACTCAGTGAACTAATCAGTAATCTGTTCTGTACGAAAAACTAGCCTCCTGATCACAGTGCCAGGTCTCCCACTAAGGTAGGAAGTGATTTCCTTTTTTCAAACAGATCTGGTTTATCTGGTTTATTTTTCTGTTGGTTCATGTCGAGGTCAGTTATGGCTATTGCTCATCATGCAGATTGGTGTGTGTGTCTTACTGCAGGCTGGAAATGATTTGTGGGGGTTATGCGATGTTGACACCGGACTGGTAGATCTCAGGAGGTTGGCTACTTGAGAAGTAGCTCTTGGGACAAAAAAGGTTGGGCACCCCTGGCTTAAGGCATTTTAGAATCGAGGTGTGGAACTTGTTTTTTCTTTTTTTTTTTTTCTTTTTTTTACCAAGCCCTGTTTATGACTGTGTCATATATTGACACAAGTCCATTTTGTGGGGAGACAGGTTATTGGCCAATTGTTGGATAGGGTTGTTTCATCTTAGGGGTCTTTCATTATCAGGACTGTTCAGCCCTTGGTCAGCTAATTGGAGTGGGTCAGCAGTTTTTCCATTTGTGCCACTAGGCACACATCGAGAGACGTTGCCTTATTTAGGGCTGGATCGTGGAGCGTGTTGAGGAAAGAATGAATCAGGTATGTTCCTGTCGGCGTCCAGTTTTTCACACCAGAGACAGTTTGTCTTGTGTCTGCTAATTTGATATTCACTAGACTTTATTAAGGGAAATAGACGTGGTCTTCTCTTAGGTCTGTTGCTTACTGTGCATTATTTTTATCGTGTTATTATCTTATTTTTCTCAAATAGCTTGGTGGACTCGGGTGTTGCTACCATGGAACTTATTCATTCGGATTTGATCTACTTTGTGTAGCTCTTCAGTTGAGTATCTTGGAGTATTTGTTTGGCAGTTTCCAGGACCTCAGGTGTGTGCATGTGTTTGTATTTATAGGGTATTCCCTTTCTGTATGTATGCTTCTGGAGTTTTGAAACAAACAAAAACACTTTTTAACTTTATTTTTAGCGTATTTGGTTTGGAGAAGCAGTTTGTTTGCTACAAATTATTAGTGACTTGAAGAGTTTGTTTTTGAACATTTATACCAATGTTAATCTGAGGCCAACAATTTATGTCAGACCAGTGAAACCGGGACTTAATTGGATGTTCCAACAGGATAGTGATCCCAGAGTCATTAGAACGGGCTTTGGAATGGATAAAGCAGGCTTATAATAAGCCTTTGGCAAGCATGACCTCAACTTCATTGAACATTTCAAGACTAATTCTAAGCTGGGTATTTGCTGGGAAACTTACCAGCTTGCTGATGGCATAAACAAGGGTGTGGTTACTTTGCAAGTTTCTAAGAGGCATCTAAATATTACTGGGTTTTTAAATGTATTTTATTTATTGCCTGTTGCCCATTTAAACATTTAAATAATTGTTTAAAAGACCTTTGAGTCCATGTGTGTGTTTCTGTCTGTAAATGGTTTTATAAAGTCATAAGAATAATCTCTTTTCTTTAGTTTGTATCAAAATTATCTTTCAACTATTCTCTCTGTTCCACCATGCAAGCCTGTGCTCCAAAAGGGTTTGCTGCAGCCCCACAATAATAATGTGTAAGAGGATATCTTGACTCAGCCTTCAGCGGGGAGCTCAGAAAGCAACTGGTGATGGCCTCAACAAACTGACAGTTAAAGGGAGGGAAGTTGGCTCTTGCAATGCCAATGTAAACACTGGACACTCTCAAGAACATATGCACACTCTAATACTTCTGGCATATGTTTGTGGGAAAGATCAGTGATCAACCACAGTGCTTGGCTCTTCGTCACTCACTGTCCTCATTCTGCAGGGCTGCAGGGGTGAAATACCTTCAGACTGTTGGTTTTGGAGACGTTTTGATCGCACCACAATAGTTTCCTCGAGGAAGCAAATATAGAAGGCATTTGTACTGGAATCCTTTGTGTGCCGCTACTGTATTTATGATTGCAAAATCTTAAATACATATAGAAAAATCCTTTTTGTCATTTCAAACAAACATAAGTATAACACAACTGATAAGTTGTAAAATATTCTGCCTTGGGTTTTATACATTTTTTCTTGGTTAAAGCTTCTCCCTGGTTAAGACATACCCGTCCCCATCAATTTCAGTAATTTAAATCTATTTTTAAAAGCTCTCACATGTGTGCATACACATGAGCACACACATTTGTATGGAATGCAGTATTAGCACCTCAGCTTGGCTCAAATCTGTGATTGTGTCTAATCAAAGGCTGACGATACTTCCCATTTCTCACAGTCAGAGGAAGTGGTAGCTCTGGATCGCTTCTTTAACCCCACAAAACAGATTTATACCCAGTCTGTAAGAACACAGAAGTAAACTAAGCTAAAGGCTCTAGTAAGGGTCACTGTTAACCTTTTTCAACAAGGTGAAGATTTAAGGTTGTTTCAAAAAGTCATAACTGTAGGCTATTGTAGCAATTAAGGTGTTTAGTAAATGAACCTCTACAGCTGTTTGACTAGAATGAGCTACGTGATCACATGGAGAATCTAAGGAGACTGAGTGGTTTTCTTTCCAAAGGAAGTTTTTTCAGAAAGTTAAAATGAATCTAGTTTTGTTTACATTATAAAGACTGCAAATAATAGTTGTCAACAGATTCTTCCAGGTGAGCTGTAAATCTTTGCATTCTTTCTTGAGTTACCCTGAACCACTTGTCCTTCTTCCTCTAAATAGTCCTGTCTTTGGAAAGTTTAGGTGCATCCTGCTTAATTATTAGGTGATTACTGAAGTGAATGGTTGGACTGCTTTTATTTAGGTGAATCAAAACAAAAGGGGAAAAAACATATATAAAAACATCAAATGTGAAAACTTTTGAACTTTCTGTTTATTTTCTGTCCACTTCACAATAACAGAATTCAGAATAATCCTCTTTAAGTCTGTGGTTGTCATGTAACAAAATGTAAAAATGTTGAATACTTCTTACAAGGTGCATGCATTAAGTATAGGTTTAATGATACAATCTTTAAAACGGTACATCCTATAATAATGCGTACATCCTCCGTCAACGGATAACAGCTGTGAATGTTCTACTTCATGTGTTTAGATGACACAAAGTTTTGCAGTAACAGAGAGGCCCCTAAGGAACACAATTTACAGCAGCTGAATCTTGTTTTCACAATCAATGATATCATTGCTGAACCTTCTCCAGAAGTTCAATCTGGAATGGCCCATCAGACTTCTATTCTTGTACTAAAAGTAGTTCTAATTATTTGTTCTTGATTTTCTCATACACTTTTTGCAATTTTACCATGACCACTCTGAATAAATAACCCCACAGAGAGAATGCTATTATCCCGTCGTTTGACATCTCTTGCTGTGTTTTTTTTTTTAGGTTTGCCAAGCTCCATCATGACTCATCAAAACACAATTATTGTAACTGCATTAAAACTTCAATATTTGTCTTTTCTGAATTCAAAATTTAATTCAAGTTGCAAACTGCAAATTTCAATTACCCTTGAAAAACACAGGATATGGAGTAAAAGCTTCCTTCGTGGTTTGTATGTTCTTGACCCATGTTGATGTTAATCTAGACTAATTGTAGACAATGGTGTTTCAGTATCTTCTAAAGCATATCATGGTCGAGTCTTGGTTGTTCCTCTGTTTTTGCCGAATGTCCTATTAAATATTATTTAATGTAAAGTACCTTGAACTTCCCCTTTGTTCTGGGAAGTGTGTAGTCCTATCAGTGGTATCAAACTAGTCAATTTTGAGTTCCACGAACATAAACAGCAGTTTGGTTGTTAATCAATCCAAAAGGAAGTGCCATTAAACCTTATTAAAGATCTAGGTAACTATGTTTTGACCCTGGGGGACTGAATAAAAAGTCACTCTAAATAAAGACGTTTGCTTGCCAATCTGTTTTGATTGCTTGTTTAATCATTCCGCCATGAAAAATAAACACCTAATACCCTAATGAAACCTGCTGAATATCATCATATAAACTTTCAATTGGACCTATTAGCAAAACCTTTTTTACTATTATTATTTATTCCAATAAAAAAACTCAGTAGATGCATTTACAGTATGTAAAACTGGTTCAAACTGTGAAACACAGTTACATGTTGACCGAACCAATATGTGTCATAATGAACTAATTATGCTATCTCTGCTGTCTAACACAGTAATGTTTCATCAGAACTGAACAGTAATTAAAAAATAACCATATATATGTATTTAATTTACTATTTTCCTTTATGATAATACAATTACTCAATATCTCTTCCTCTTCGTGTCCTCTGACAGACAAAATAGTAATTCAAAGTGCAGACATGGTTAACCATACACTACAAATTGTGCCAGTAATTACTGAAGGACAACATGGTTGTTAATCATAAACTTCTTCTGTACACCAAAGCTCGTGTCTGCTTCTGTTATCGGTCTCAATAACCCCTATTGAATACTCTCACACAACTGCACTTTGGACTGACGCAAGAGCAACAACAGAGCCTGTACTTCCGATTAAACATTTTGCACCAAAGTTACACAACACGAATTAACAGGGAGAACAACACAATACTTCAACTGATTATATAATAGAAATTGTATTACTGCAATGACATTAGGGAAAACAAGATGGAAGCATGCATCATAATAACTTTCTCTTGATCCATACTTCTTTCTGTGTTTGCATGTTGTAACTGAGACATAGCTGGTGAATGGTTGAAAGTGACACCTAATAACAAAGGGGAGTGTTTGACTTATCTCCTCTCCTCTGACCTATCAGGACCCGTAACCCAGCTTGGTTACCCGGTTCCACCAAACAATGTTTGTTCTGTTATACAGCCCTCTGTTTGCTTTCTCCTCCACAGGAGCAACCACCTCTGGGTTCCAGCCGCCCCAGAGTCCAGGCACAGTTGGGATCACCAGTCAGGGGTTCGGCTCAATCTGAACGCAGTGCATTGGCTAAAAGATAACGCGTGGAGTATCTTCGAATGTTTTACTACTCATCAGAGATAAAACGTTACACATACAGCGACAATGCAATACTAGTATGTGGATCTAAGATCTCACGACAGACAGGCAGCTTTTATTACCATTGGCAGCTCGTCTGTCCAGATTTGCTTGAGAACAGTTAAAGTGAAAAGTCAAAAATATGCAAAACGAGAACAGTGGAACAGCAACTGTTTTTTTTTTTTTTGTTGTTTTTTTTTTGTTTGTTTGTATGTTGTTGTTTTTTTTCTGTAAAATTATGCATTATTAACATTTTTGGGTTGATTCAAATGTATTACTCCTAATTCCCACAAGGAATTCTTGCAAGTGTGAAACTACAGTGGACCTTTTAGTTGCACAAACCTTTTATTGTGCGCCCCTTTTTTTTCAAAACACTTTAACCTGGGACTTAATGTCAACACCCTATTTCAATCTGGCTGGGATTTTGAGGTGCAAGTGGGCTTGAAGTCAATGCTTTTGTAAAACCTCTTAGCCACAAAGCTAAGCAAGTTTTGAGACTACAGAGTATAATGACTTAAGGAAAGAAAAAACTACACGAGTGAAATACTTTGGTGTGAAAAATAATTTTTGTGTCTTTCAATTAATGCCAATAAAATACAGGTGAAGAATAAGGCTATTTCTGAGTTTTAACCAGTGGTAGTTTCTCCAGAGAAAGTTTAAAAATGGATAGAATAAAATTGAGAACATTTCTAATGCAAATAAGTGTTTAAGTTTTGTGTGTAAGAAAAAAACCCCCCAAAAAACAAAGTTGTATATTTTGCATAAACATTAAGGTGTTATACTCCACACTTTGTGTGTGACTATATTGTCAGTCCTAATCGTAAAAGCTAATTTCTTTGCACCACAGGTGGGTTTTACGAGGTAGGTAGATGATTTATGAACCACCTGAGGTAGTTTGGAGATGGCTTAATCTTTGGCTTTATGGTAGAGCTGTTGCAGAAGACAGTAGTCTGGGTGCTTAATTTCTTAAAATAAATTCCAGTGGAACGGTTAATGTGAATGGTGCTCAATATCCAACTCTCTGACACGATTTCCAAAACAAAACTACTAAACTATTCAAGCAAATGTGGATTCTTTCACTAACCTAATGCTTACACAGGTTATTTGCAAAGGGTGTGCTTCGATGTCCGTAGTGAGGTTTACCACAACGGTATAACCATTGGCAAGGAGTGCTCTAGGAGTCTTTAAGTTGATGGCGCAAAGTTGTTTTATGGGAAATGGTGGCTACTTTCAAAAAACTGACTTTTACCATGTAAAAAAAACAAATCTTCAAAAATGGCATAGTAGTTCCTAGAAATAGTTGCTTTGAAATTGCTGACGCCTGTCTGTCTATTGCCGCAGACTGAGATACTTTTTCTAGACTCCAGAAATTTTTAAATATGAATGAGGGTTGGAAAAGTTACATGATGGTTTTTGAAACTTTTTTTTACAAATATTTTAAGTTGCTTTCAGAGAGAATTGGATCACATGAAACCTCTTGCAATGGAGTAGTTATCTTGAGAATCCTCTTTTCCATTTTTTTGTTTGTTGGTTATTTACATTTCTAAAATAGGACAACTTTTAAATATTTGTTAAAACTGATTCAGCTTTACAAATAAATTATCATTAGAATATAATGCACTTATATATATTTATTTTTAATTTGAAATATTTATATTAAAAGGTATATAAATGATATTTCTTCCAGTAACTATAACATGTTTCACAAAATTATTTACACACGTCTTTTTCTTCTGCCATGAGCTTTAAAGGATTTTATTGAAAATATATTTTACAGATCAACTCTTTGGAGTTTATGATTGTGATATACAAGGTAAATTATATTACTTTACAAATGGGTTAGAGTAAAAACAATTTTACTCCAACCCATTGAATTAAATCTTGCCTTCAGAACTCTTCCAGTGATTAAGTCCATCCGTGTTAAATTTATTCCCAGTATAAATACAGATGTTCTGTGAATTTGTCTGAGGTTATTTCTACAGATGGAAACACAAACTGACATGAGACAGTTCAGGGACAAAGTTATGGAGAAGTTTAAAGTGAGGTAGGATTGTAAATCAATTTCTTAGTATCTATTAGAATTTTTTCTATACAGTAAGAAACCTTCTAACATATCGTTATTGGTACGGAAAAAACTGAACAACAAAAGCCTGTTGAAATATGTCTGTCCACATAACTCAGGCAAGTAGTGGGGAGGTAACTCTGGAGCAGCAACAGAGATCCACAGCTGAAGATTTGATGGTTTGCAGTGTGCCACGATCCAGTTAGAGCAGTGATCCCTAACCCTGATTCCCACTGCCACACATTGGGTTTATATCAAAGTATTTATAAACGGTATCCCAAAGAGGTACTGAAATCATCTTAACCAGGTGTGTAGGAGCTGGCATCTGAAATATGCAGGACTGACCTAGGGTGCAGAAACCAAAGCTTAACAGAGGAAATTCAGGTGGCAAAAGAGTTCACACTACAGTATGACAAGAAAAACTCTGAACATAAACCCAAACAAACAACATAGATTAGTGTTAATCTGTGAATGGCCTACCCAAAGTCCAATAATAAACCCAACTAATTAGGGGTGGAGGGATTTTTTTCCACAAAGAGTAACAATAAACTGGTGGAGACATCAGAGAAAGTTGACCCATTAGAGCTGAATACATTTGCATTCCACACTTCTAAAATGTTACACGGCAAAAAAAGTGAATAAAATGAATAT
The DNA here is from genome assembly GCA_032876305.1 of Orestias chungarensis. Classification (NCBI taxonomy): domain Eukaryota; kingdom Metazoa; phylum Chordata; class Actinopteri; order Cyprinodontiformes; family Cyprinodontidae; genus Orestias; species Orestias chungarensis. Next base: position 2,425,524 of record JAVLVB010000580.1, on the reverse strand, counting down.
TACCATAAAAAACCAAAAAAAAACAATAACAATGAAGGCTGTCTAAAAAATGTTCAGTGATAAAGGAAAGCTGTTAGTTTGTCCAACCAGCAGCTGCATGTCACAACTCGCATTTAATTGATGCATGCATGACAATAAAAAACAGTGATTTGCAAGTCCTCCTTTGCTGCAATTGTTTGGGTTTATTATTAGACAACGTAAACTTGCTGGAGTGCCAGAGGATCCCAGGAGGCCTTTTAGGGGGGGGATGGGCAAAGTTTTTATGGGTTAGTGTTGCTTTAAGTTCACTACCAACTTCTCTCTCTCTCTCTCTCTGTCTTTCAAGCACAGGGCTGCAAAAAAAAGTTTGGCAGACTGGCAAACATTGGGATACCTGCGGGCAGGAAGTGACGGGACTGCTTTAACTCAAGAAAGGAGGGGAAGAAAAGCCAGAAAAGGTATCGACACAAAGCAGCAGCAGCAGCAGCCGCAGCGTGGGGGGCGAACTGCGCATGCTCGGAACAACACGGGAGCGAGAGTTTTTTTGTGTGTGGCGTCTTCAATGGACGTAGGTGAGCCGCAGTGAAGAACGCAGATTGCAGCGTATGGAGCGGCGAGCCGCGACGACATGAGGGGCAAAACTTAACGGGACGAGGTGGGAGTCAGCCCGAGGATATGAACTCAGCTCTGCGGCTTTCGCAACCACTTTTCGGACTGTCCGCTTCACTTGTGCGCGCTCGGGGATGTTTGCGGGTCGCGGCTGCGCGGCTTCGGTTCGGACGCTGGCCGGCTTCTGCGTGCTGGTGCTGGTGCTGCTGGCCGCTGCGGGGCTCGGCTCTGAGCTCCGGGTTCGTGTCCGGCTCTCGGACGGGTCGGTGACGGAGGAGGTCCTGGAGGCGGACAGCGAGAGAGACTCCATCTCCGTGGAGTTCAAGCAGGGAGACGGGACCCTGGTTACCTTAGTGGCGGACTTTAAACAGGTGAGACGAGCTTCACATTTCATCCATGTTGTAAATGTATCCATGGATGACAAGTCAGTGTTCTGGAGTTCTTTTATACTGAAACATAACCTTTGTTAAGTCTTTGTAGGGAAGCATTTTCTGTCTAATAAAAAGTTTTCCCATTAACCTCACCACATACTAGCAGGATCAACTTTCACTCTTATTTAGTTAGGAAACTATAATAACTTTAGCTGTATTACTTCCCACCCCAAAGGCACAATACAAATAGAAATAAAGCCACTTTTGCTGGACACTGTCTGACAGCTGGCTGTAATTGTTTTGTGGAAAAACTGCATGGAAACTGAAGGCACCCCCACACATTTACTTATATATTGGAAATCTTACCTTCCCTTTCCTGGAAATCTGGAGAGCATCACATAAACAGGGAAAGTTCAGAGGTATGGAGTCAGCCCCAAAGGATGGGTTCACTATTGTTGGGATACAGTAGCTGGTGTAAGATCTTTACTTGTGTTCAATTTTTATCTGTTCATCGTATACAGTGACTTCTCCATCATCATGTGCCCATCATTGGCAGATAAATAATGTGGTCATAGTTAGGGGACATCCAGTGATTTTTGCAGTGACCGGGATCAAGGTTATCCTTGATGATGGTCTCAAATAATTCCAGATGTATCATTTCGATGTTACATTCCATCTTCAATCAGGTTGACTCAGTTAGACCAAGTATTTGATTTAGTCTTAAAGTAATTCATTCATTATCAAAAACGTAATGAAAACAATTTAGATTAACTAAAAAGAAGTTATTTTGGCACTTTTGTTTTTTCTAAAAGTCGAGCTTTTTGGAGTTAAGCCAATGCAGTCAAGAGATGTACACCACTATCCATCAGAAAGCAAAAGCAAAGCCAAAAAACAAATTAGTTTTCAACAATGTTAATAGGTTGTTCTAGTATTTCCTTCTGGCCAGTGGAGAACTGTAGCTCCAACAGAAGCTATGGTCTTTCATTTCTCTGTAGCTGCCTGTTTTGCTTGCAGGGCAGTGAAATCATGGGTTGTTATGCTGCAAAAGTTGACGCGTGTGCCTCTGGCTCTGCTCATAGATGCGCTCCTCCACGCCTAGAAGCTCTATGATAATAGACTCTATGTTCACTGGTCCGCTTTGGTGGTCCAGATCTTGTTGTTAAGAGTTTGTAAGTTGGGTTCTGCTCATGCAGTTATGCAAATCACGATCCAGTTAAAAAAAATAAAAATCAAGAAACGGGTACAAGCTGTGCAGGACAGGGTGCTTTTTATTTTATTTTTTTACCTTGTTCCTTCAATGTTGGAGCACGTGAAATAGAGGGAAACACTTAATTATTGGCTGGTATTTCTAAAAGTTGCAAGCGGCTGATTCCACAGCTTCTGTCGTATGCCAGCATAAACTGCTCAAGTTGGACTTGATGTAGTTTCTGCATCTGAGGTCTAAAGCCTGTTGAATGCATTTATAGGGGGACTTGGATTTTTCTATTGCTAAGAAGGCTAACAGCCTTGGAGGGGCTGTTATGAATGCGATGGTATTTTTTGTTGAGAATTAGATTATTATAAAAAAAAAAAATTATGTCTAGTCAGTAAAGGATGAAGTCTACTTGTTTTCTTCTAAGCTATTTAAAGAAAAGTACATAATAGCACCCTTAATTTCCCTTTGGGATAAATAAAGTATATTTGATTGATTAATTTGATATTAAGTTTATCATCTATTTTTGGTACTTTCTATTTTGTTCGGAATCAAGAGGCTTTTGTTTTTCTCTTAAAAAATTGGGTTATATTTATTCAGATGTAACAACATATGTTCCAGCAATTTCCATAGGCTTAAACAAAAAATCCATTCAACTTTCCTTCCTTATGTACCTTTACCTTTATTTTGCCTTTTTTTAAATTTTTTATAAACGTACATTTTAATGCTTGAATGCATTTTAAACTCTAATTGTGAAAATATATGCTATATTTATATGTACATATATCTCATATGCTTCACCCGTTCTCACCTATTTTAGGTGAGATAAAAAGGTTTAGCCCCTTTTTATTTTGCCTTGGCGGTGAGCTACACTCAATTAAATGTAGAGGAAACCCTGTAAGATTGTGCAAATTAACACACCAACAAATTATACTGTTTTTATATACCGTGAGAATCTGCAGACAGAAGATAATCCAAAACCCCAAGTAGCTTTCTACTGTCCTTGACACCTTACAGTGTTGTCTCTGTTGTTTTTGAAGAAAAAGGCTTTTGGTTTTAGCTACACCATCAAACCAAAATCTGCATGAAGGGTCACAAATCTGAGGCTTTACAGAAATTTCCTCCAAAGCATAAAAATCCACCCCTTTGAGAATTTACTGTATAATCACGTCTAAGCTCTGTTGGAAAGCTCCATTCATCCTTCTTCATCAAAGCATGAGTTTCAGCAGAGACCAAGACAGCTGTTGCTCCCCAGATGTGGACGCCCACAGAAACATGAGCAGCCGACGTGTCCAGTCAAAAAAGGAAATCAGAAATGGCCACGTTTACCGTTCTCTCAAAAGTACAAGAGCTAATTGAGTGTCTTCCTACATGCCAGCCCTGCACCTTTTGAGGGGAAATGTTTCATTTTTGAGAATGAGCACTAAGAGATTAATAAAATCAGAATCGTGGAGTGAGAGCATAAATAAGAAAGAAAAAGGAATGTGTCTGTGATTGTTGTTGTCACACAGAAGCTGACTGGCCGGCAAGATGTGAACGTGGGAGATTTACCAGGATTAGGAGGACATGTGTAAACTTTTTATTCTGCAAGTCTGCTTCGCTAACCTAAACTGCTAATTTATAGTCGAAAGAGAATGAGCCGTCTTCTCAAATCATTGGTGACAAAGCAAAAGAGAGGGGCGACGTTTGCATTATTTATCTGCCAACCAGGATTATTTCCCCGGGTGTTGCCAGGCCGTGTGCCTGCGCCCTTACATCCCCCTGCATGTGGTTGTGTTTATTTAAATGGAGCCAATGAAACTTCTCAGATCACTTTAGTTTTCCGCTGGTTGATTTATCTGTTCCAGTTGCAGAGTAGGCCGCCGATGTCTGTCTTCTCTCCCCTCCCTCCCCATCCTCTTCCTCCTCCGATCTTGCATGTGGTTTCCATTCAGCCTTTGTCCAGTATCTCAAAGATTTATGGAAAGTCAGATGAGCTGCCAATTCCAGCTTCCATAAGTATACAGTTGGGATGAACGCGATCCTTGCATTTTAACCGGAATGTCAAACGAAGATCAGCATGATAATTTGCTGTCACTTTGTCACAGTTAAAAGGAACTGGCTAATTTAGTACTTGATGGCATGTGAAATATATTATTAACGGGATATGTGACAGGAGTAACATTGGAATCTTTTTACCATATGCAAGCCTCCTCCTTCTCAGGTTCTTTTAATACACAAAACAAGAAAAACAGTAAATGTTACAGTGATTATTTTCTGAGGTGGGTCTGCTTGATCTTAAAAGCAGGTTTGTTTTAAGTAACAATCTGCCCCTAAGGCTCAGCTGTACAGTAACTCCTGCAGTGCTTTGTTTGTTCGACAGGCATCTGGACATGTGGAAAAGAAGATGTGGCTTAGCCAGCTCACAACATCTCTGAGTCAGTTTTCAGTGAAGCATACGCATATCACTGTATCACAGGAACTGTTAAAAAAGATTATCTCATCAGTGAAATGATTAACTGTCACTCAGTCTATGGGAAACATAGCATTTTACCTTTGTAACATTAATTTGACCAACCCCAAATCTAAGTTTCATAAAGATAAAATGCTTTTTATTAATTGAAAACTGAAGAGAAATGTGGTTTTGAATGAGAGCTGGTTGCCACTTCAGTTCAGATTGCCATTTTTTTCTCCTGTAACTGACACCATTTACGGCCTTAGACGATGTAGGACTTTAAGCTGAACATATACCATGTCTCGCAGATGTATCTAAGGGAAATGTCTTGCATATTTGATGTGTTGTTTTTATATTTCCAGATGTCAAACTGGCTTGTACTAATACCAAGTCATGGGTTTGATCAGTGTAGGAATGTAAAGATCTGCAAAGACCTAACGATTCTTGTTTTTTTTCTCCTATCAACGTAACTCAAGTTTTCAATTTATAACACTCCAGTTTATACCACTCTAAGCATAGACGGTGGTATCAAAAACAAACCAGTGCCATATCAGCCACAGCCACAGACTGAGAATGGACTCATTGTTTGATTTATTATCTCAAAGCGTCAAGCAATCCTGCTCTAAATCATGTTTACCTCACATACAGTGTGGCTGCTACTAATCACATTGTTCTCAGTAAGGAACTAGATTTAACCCTCATTGTAGTACCACACGGATGCTGCTTTATAGGAAAAACCCTTCTTGTTTATTATCAAGCTAGGTTTTCCTTGCAGAAGTTAGAATCTGCACTTCAAAGTCAACAAGGAAGTTTTATCTGAACTATGCTCAACTGTAGCAATATTTTAAACATCTTAAAGTCCCACCATGGGACCTTAAATTTATAAAACCTTTGGATACCTTGATGTTAGAAATCTACATATGCCTAGTAAGAATACTTCAATGAGTCCTTTGACTTGTGGTGTTAAACTCTCTCCCTGAGCTGTGGTCTTTTACAGAACTTCAGAAAACAACACAGGTGGATTTATTTTAGTTTTCTAGAGAAGTCTTGTTCATATTGGTCTGAGCTTGTTCCCTGGCTTTGGTTGTTTTATAGTCGCGGCTCCCAAACTTGCTGCTTCCGGCTCACACACACTAACAACTGACTACGAAATCGGTTACGCATGGAAACATTTCTACTTGGTTACTGTCAACAACGTGTACAATGACAACACAAACTATACCAGCTGGCGAAATTAGATTTCATCTATTCATATGTGATGTTTTTATACATTTTAATGTTTATAGCGTAAACATGCTTTACCAGTAATATTTGTATTTTAAGTTCTAAAGTAAACCAAGAATTAACACTGATTGAATTGTGGCACCAGTCCACAAAGGTAGTCTTGAGTTTTACTTCCTGCTTCTCAGGCTAATTGAATGCAGTTATATACTTACGTTTCAGATAGACAGTGAATAAAAAATGTACATATTCGTAAACTTAAGCTCACACTGGTGAAGATTTATAATGTTAGGTAAATAATTAAAAGAGCTTATTCAACACTTATTTGTGATACTTTTCAGTAGACTGGATGGACTACTATAATGTATCTGAAGTGTTTATATTTTTATGTTTAGAGCGGCTTTCACATGTCACAGGTTTCTAAGGGACTCCTTTATGTTACCTTTGTTTAGTGGAAAGGGATACCACATCCATGGAGACGTAGAAGGATTGACGTATTGTTGTGATGATGTTTCAGGCGATCAAGAGATGACTGCAGGCCACTTGACACGATCTCATATTATCATGCTAAATACTCAGGATATTGTAAGTAATGTCACTGTGGTGAGAAGGCTTGAGTTTAACTGATTTGCAATTCATTACAACCTAAACATCTGTATTGTGTATCAGTCATTGTTGTTTCCCTCTGGTCAGTTGACTTTATTGAGCTTTTGAAACATCTTCAAAGCACAAAGGTACGCCAAACAATGAGTTCTCTGCTTGAATGAACCGGAGAAGCTTCACACACCCTCATGGCAAACGGTATTTCATGGCTGGAAAGGCAAGTTTGGTAGCTTTTTATTGTACCTTGATACATACATGTTTGCCTTATGCTCATTTCTGAGTCAGTTGGTATGTTTAGTTGAGATGGACTTTGACCTTTACTTAGTCAAGTCCATTTCCTTTGTGAGGAGTTCTCCAGGAATGTGTTTAATTTAATTTAAGAAAGATCTGTGGTTTCCAAGAGAAGCAATTAAATTGGTCCTTTTGTCTTATACATCAGTTACAAGTAAGTACATTTCTGCCACACCTTGCCTTTTACTTGAAGCCTGAAATACTCTCGCTTTGTCACTTGCACAAACTTGTTAAGAGTCCTTGTAAGTAAGTGTCACATGTTCCAGGAAATACTACTGATTCAGACAAGGGAACATTTCCCACACTGCTGTTAACAGTGAAAACTCTCTGTGACACATCAGTGATAAACTAAAAGTGCAAAAATGCTATATTTAAATGCCAAAATCCATTTTAAACACTTGCTGGTGGACTTCCATGATTTAGCCTTTTTTAAGTTATCTGCACATCTTTAAAATACAGGACAAGGTTAAAAAAATACAATAAAGGATGTTGGTCAATCACAATGTTGATTAGATTATTAGTGTCCTAAAAGACATATCTGGGGAACAATAACCTCCTGGAGCCTTCAGGTGAAGCCATTTAAAGTTTAATTCATTTAACTGAAGAAAAAATATCTTTGTACATTCAGAGAACCTTCAAAAGGAAAAGGTTCCTTAGAACCCTTGTTCAACACTGGCATTATGTCCTGCTTGTAGCCTTGGAAGAATATATTTACTACAAAGCATTCTGGGAAGGTGATGTAGATGTTATACAATCTGTAACCTTCAAAGAAAATGAGTAAACTGTGTAGGCAACTGGTTCAACAGATTCCTATAAAGTTAGTGTGTTTTTGGGGATATCTTCTAAGTTACAGATGGTGTGAACATCTGGGCGCCATGGTTTTTGTTCCCGGTAGTTAACAGCAGCATAACCTAACAGAATGTATACCTTCCTCTGTTAGCTGTCTTCTTTATAGTAGTAATTTCTAAGAGTGAGGGACATAATTTTCTTGTAAGAAAGGTTAGCCAAGCTTATCTTTACCTGCCATTTAATACAAACGAGTATATTATATTAATTTATAATGTTCAGTTTGAGTGAAAGTTAAGATGTCTTTTATACATGTGTCTCATTGAGAGAATGTGAATCGTTTTTAAGATGATGCAAAGTCAGCTTTTTGCTTATCCTTTGTTTCCTGCTGACTGACTCTTTTTAAAGTACCTTCTTCCATGGTTGTTTGCGACTGGGTCCCTTTGGCCTGTCATGGCCCTTTTGCTCCAGCTGGTATCTTTATCCTTTGTTCACCTCCTACCAGCGGGCCAGATGTTCATAAATAATGCTGTGAGAGACACTGGTCACCAACCTTCTAACCCAAAATAAGCCCAAAAAAAAGGATTTTTTTTCATATTTTTACTGTATGATGATGCTCTGTCAAATTTTTATTTTCTATTTTCATTTCCTATTGTGAAATAAATTATGTCCTGCAGCTGGATATGACTAATGCAGAGTCATGTTTACAGGTCAAATGTCACTGCAGCCATCTTCACTGCTTATCCTTTATCTGTCTGCTTCATTTCCTTTCATGTTTGCCTTCCACTAATTTTCTTAAAGTCAAGAGTCTATATAAACTTTTTGGCTGGTTTAATTGCATCCAGACCATGTGCAAACTTAACATATAGCTCTCTTGCGGTGGTCTATGGAGAATCTGTAGAGCCTGCGTGTCCTGAGGACAGACGTCTGACGCCAGTGATGATCGTCTTTCTTAGTCTATCTTAACAGCACTGCAACATTCTTTTCAGGAGAATAGCCAAAGGGGTGCGCCTGTCTTTCCGCGGCCTCCGGTGTTTTGATTGTCCATTCACTGACTCTGTTTACTAATTGGTTAGTTCTTTGGGCACCCAGGTGTGACCGGCCCTAAATGTGACTCCACATTCCTTCCTTTGGAGCATCTGTAATTAACTTCAACTCAAGCATTTCTTAGCTCAGCGGTTTTTCTTCTGCTCCTTTTGTCTGCGCTCGCCTCCGACTCTCTCCCAAACTGATCTTTAATCCCATGGCCACACCTGTGCTTTTTGACTGGCTCCTCTGTTACTCCAAGGCAAAGGTTCTGCTTATCACAACGCAAGGAAAATCTCTGTTGTTTTTCAAAAATAGCAGAAGTTAGAGCAGTTGGTCTTTGCTTTCAAGCTGAAAAAGGGTGACCCATCACTTGGATCTTTCTAGAAATAAGAGAAATGTTAAAATTAACATTTTATACATTCAAAACCTTCAATGAGAAAAAAGTGTGGGACTAGCTTAGATAATTCAAGTTTAAAATGGTAAACCAATCACATCAGCCAGGGTTAAAATACCTTTACAGACCTGCATTGATCGTGAATGAGTCATTAATGTGTAACTGGCAAGCGGTCTTTTTCAGCCACCCTTATCAACACACAGAGGTGTTGGAGGGGATTTAAAACAGGAAGGACCTCTGTGCTCTCAGTGCCTGCATGCGAGCGGCCAACCTGCCAGCCAGGATGCAATCTTGTGTGTTTAGTTTAGCACGCAAAAAGATATGCATAAATCTTTGGCACTTTTCTTTTCTTCATATGAGAATGTTTTGCAATTTCACTGCAAATGTAATCCTTTTAGTTTGTGAATGACCTCTTAAATAATCCGACCCAAGTCTCTCTCTGACTCTCTGTCTCTCTCTACCCCAACATCCCCACCCCAGAGCAACAGGTCCTTAACACTGACTTGTGTTTGACTGGGTTTTCAGTCATAGTTTGTCTGCAAATGTTATAAAGTCAATGAAACCAGACCGTTACCGGAAGGCAGGAAATGTTACTAAATCAGTGCTTATATGGATTATTTATAGCTGTGCTTACATTCTTGCTGCACCGACTGGGAAAAACACTCATAGCTACACTATCTTAATTATTGCGTTGGTTCACTTTTTTTTTCTTTTTTTTTCTTTACTAATTTCTTTGGGTTAATGGAAAATCAGTAATTGTTGGGTGAGTCTTTTGCCCCATACAGGGTAAACTGAAAATGCCAATTGACTACTGGTAATTGTCCAGTTGACCAGTGATTGATGTTCAGATGTGTACTTTACTACTGGAGTTTTTCATTTGGAGATACGTACTCTAAAATAAACAAGAAAACAAATGAGGGTAGGGTTGTTCTGAGAAAGAGCATCTATCCACAGTATAAAGGAGGAGGAATGTTGCTCTGATAGGGAACATAGCTTGGTTCCCTTTACAACTATGGTTAGAACAGTATGTGGTGTTTCTGCTTGTGCTAATATCAATACCCCGTGGATTAAATCATATCTAAAAAATGTGAGGAGTGAGTTGAACCAACATGCAGCTTTGCAACCATTGCACAGGAGCTGTTAACATCAAGCATATTCTCATTTAATTGATCCATATTATCAATTGTGATGCTTCAAACTGTCAAAGTGAGCAAAAAAAAATAAAAATAAAAAAATCAAAGCCAATGCTACAGATTTTTGCATTATTTGAGTTGTTGAAAACTCAAGAATTTATCAAATGTTTCACTGACATTTTTACCTGTATAATTTTTTTATGTAAAATTTTACTTCAAGTCAACCATTACTGGTAGCACATCGATGTTAACTGGTTCGTTGATGTACTCAGATTAATGTTTTGCCGCCAATTTCTGATTTTACTTCGTACCAGTTTCTCTTTTATATCAGTCAGTAAAAGCATTTAAAATACTTTTTTTTCCTTTGTTTAGTAATTGTTATTGGCATAAGAGTACCTACCGTTTGTTAAATAGTGTTTGCATTACATTTGTTCCTGGGAGTGTTTAAAGTTGGAATAATCAGCATGAACACTTCCTGAAGTCAGAATTTTACCTTGTAATAACTGGAAGTTACTCAAAATTCAATGGCTGCCATCACTGTAAAGAGCAGCAGTAACCTTAGTTGCATTTAGTTGATATTAGTGCATTTGGGGGCAGAGTTAAAAGCAAACCTACACTTCACATGGCAGTGCAGTATCAGGAAAGCATACAGTAAGCGACAGTGTTGGTGAAACTTGCAATAAGTGTGACTCGCGTTAATTAAACAACTCGGGCATTCAGTGGATATCAATCTAGTTTTGGATTTATTGCAAATATCAATCTCAGATGGTGAGAAGTTCAACCAGATCCGATTGCAGCTACAATGTATAATTAAAACACTTTAATCTGTCTACAGCTGGCGTTAAACTACTTACTAATACAGCTTTCGGTAGAGCATGTAAATGGCCTCATTAAACAGTTTCTGCTGCTTTACTAAATGTATTACAAGTACATGGGATTGGATGCATAGTGTCTATATAATTGGTAGAGGTGTCCCGACTTTTTCACTAACGATACAGATATTGCAGTCGCCAGTACTGCCCAATACGATACTGAACCAATACGATATTGACATGAATCATACGTACATTTATAATACTTTTGTAGCGTAAAATCTTAGAAAGTTCTTGATGAGATGTTACTCAAATGAAGAACTGTTGTTTACAACAAAAGCAAATTAGCAAACGCTTTTTTTAGTTATCGAAGATACAAGCTGGAACAGAGTTCTTGAATTAGAGTTAAAATATCGGACATTTTAAATGAAAGCTGCTATAATCTGATGTTTTGTTTGCTTTTGTTTTTTGCTGATATCGGACCGGAGCACCATTAATAATTGGATCATGTCACTTGACATACTGACCTTTATTGCTGTAATACCACAAATGCAGTAATGTTGCAATACATTTTGCCGGCCTACATATAGTCATAGAGATTTGTGAATACTTATAGGAACTGTAGCCAATGTGTCATACCATGAAATGCACAGCAATAATAGTTTTAATGGAGGGACACCAACAGGGTTTTATATCTGGCAGTTGTAATGAAAAAAATCATCATATTTCATGAGGTCATAGAATAAAGAAAATGCCAAATCAGATTAAAAAAAAATATATTATTTTGGACTTCCACTACTTGCATGTTTGGCAGCTGTTTGAATATTTTTCGCTTGTTAAGATCTTGTCTCACCATAAAATAATGAACAGCCATCTGCAGATTGATATACAAGAGCAACTGTTTAAGTATTTTTTTTTTTATGATGTCTTTCATTTGCTCATTATTAACAAAGTGCCAAGGCATCTTTCTTACTGACGGACCCACAATTCCAGATAATTATTTATTTACAATTACAGTAAAAAAAAAAAAAATTTAAAAACACCTGCCGGCTCTCTTAATCACAGCAGGATTTACTGTTGCTCATATAGTTTCTACATGTTGCTTCTGATTTATTCAAATATTGGCCCTGTGTATCCTATCATATTTGACAAAGTTTTGTCTTGGTTTATCTTAAAATGCAAAGAGCAAGTTAAAGAATATTCATTGGATTATGTTATAAAGACTTGAAAAACGTGCCTTTAGTCCTTCATTGGTTGTTCTATTAAAATGTTTGTGGATGATTCATGATTACACAAACACATGTTTTTGAAGGCCATCTTGCCTCCTGCAGAAAAATATGTTGCATATTGCCTGCATTGACCACATATAAAGTTAAAGTCTTCACATTCTTTTGGAAAGCCATGGGAAACACCTTTTTTGCCCATTTTTTGGCTCCAAAGTTTTACAGATAAATATCCAATGTTCACTTAACATATTTAACATTTTATATTACAAATCTCATAGTTATCCTTTCAGTTTTTTCATGCTTTAAAATCTTCAAGAGACACAGAAATTAAAGGTTTTGGGTTACCGTTAATTTTATCAAAACAAAGCAACCAAAACTAGACAACATAAACCATTAAAAACACATTCTTGAGGGGAAAAAACCTGTACAGTAAAAAATACATACTAAAAAACGGAATTGTAACAGATCCATTTTCAGGGTAATTTTCATTCTTTATTTTGGCTCCATCACCTGCTTCTTCAAATTTGGCATAATTTGATTTCCCTTTTGTAATTTAGTATAATATTTTTTTTTTCTTTTGCCTAATGCCCTCAATCTGATTCATTATTTACACCTGGAGCATAGGTATTTTAATGCCATATGTTTAAGACAGCAGTTGCTGGACAATAGCATTAGTTATGTTAAGATGATGTTTTGATATTGTAAACTGTTAGGCAAATACGATTAAATCACTATTGCTAAAAATATCATCTATAGAATGTAGGGCCTTGACCTCTATCTGACACTTCCAATATGCCAAAAAAAATGTTATATCCCACATTTTCTAAAACAGAAGTGAATTGTATAGTGAATGGCTAATATGTCAAGAAGAGCAAGTTTCCTCTGAGTTCGTACATCTGCCATCTATGGAAGTGTCTGCGATGGTTCCTGTTGAAAAACATTTTTGCTTTCTCTTATTTAATTTTTAACTTATTGTCAATGCAAAAATTGGGAAACTACAATGTCGTCCGTCTCAGTTGCAACCTCAACACTTAGAAGTGTTCTGGCTGAAAATATGCCAGATTCTGACGAAGGAGGTTCAAGCAACACCATACATTTTAATTCGATGTCCTAGGCCTTGCTCTCACAGGTATGATGTGTGTCCTGACCAAAAGGGTTTCTGACCTGTTGGTGACCAATCAAGCCTGGTGGCTGAAAACCTAATGATTCCTTTCACCAGAAAATTTAAATGCGGACCTGTAGTGTTCTGTTGGTGATACTATGGATATATTGGTTCAAAAATAATTATTCAAATTTGAAAGGTATACAATGTGAGACTTTTCAGTGGCTCAGCTAAACCAACTGCTGCCAAAAGTGTTTCTTTTTTTCACTATAATGTAAACAACAACACAAGCTATTCTTTGGGCGTGCTGATCCAGGAGAAATTAATGCTGCAAGTCAATGACTCAATAAAATCTGATAGGTTTCCTTAGTTGGGAAACCTTTCAAACAGATTTTTTTAGGATTTATATATGATTGGAATGATATGGTTTTTGTTGTAAAGTGCCTTGAGACGACGTGTGGTAGATTGACGCCGTACAAATAAACTGAGTCTCTATTAGTTTAGTCATTTTAAAATGAAGCTACATCATTTGGCTTTCATTCATTCATGGAAAACCAAGCCAAGAGGTAATTGTTTCTAATTACCTTTTATAGTGATACAGCCATACACTAGGTAGGTTAGCTAAGACCTACTAGAAGTGACTATTGTGGGTGAAGCAAACGAAACACCTAATCATTGCCACCCTTTGGCTATTATGGGCTAAATAAACAACCTATAATGTACCCTGTACCCCTTAACTCCACCAGTATAGCGAGCTCTGCTTTATTCCTGGCTTACTTTACACCATCTATTCATCCATTCTATCTTTGTGTCTGGCAAACGGGTATAATAGCAGTTGTATTTTTTCCATATCTTTTTTTTTATTGTCCAGGGGTAATTTGGTTTGGACTGATCAATAAAAGGTTTTGCAACAGTCAGCACCGTTGTTTCCTATGCTTAAGTAGACAATCATTGTCCAGGACACGGAACATCAAAGCGTAGGAGGGGATCTCGTATACTAAACTTGAGCAGGGAGTCAGTTCCACAGCGGTATCTTTGGCCTCCTTCTCTGTAATTACCCAGAAAACCCTGGGGCAAATACAGGAACGTTTCTTCCTCTGCCTACTCGAGCAGCGTGGCGGAACAGCGCCATGTGTCTGCAATATGGGAGGTCTCCGAAGTCGTGGCCTCTGCGTTTCCCCACATGTGATGCAACCTACTCGTCCCCTGTGTGAATATTGCACTCCCTCTTCCTTATATCGCACTGTGATATATGTGTGGCTCCTCCAGTCTGACGTCCTCTTTAATCATTTCAACTTTTGTCTTATTATTATCTGAGCATGGAAAGAGCTGAGGTTTCTAATTTCCTCTGCCTGTGCTCATCGAGTTCTATCACCGGTCACCAGGCCAGCTTACAGAGATGTAATCAATATCTGCTCAGTAGTTTTTCTTTTCCAAAGGTCAAATGGGTATCGCGTCATTGTCTGGTGTAATAAATACCCCTGCTTGTACTGTACTCCCGCCAGGAGATCTTTTCACAGGCAGAAGTGGCTCTCAGACTGACAAACTGGTGATCTGTGCCGCAATCCAGAAATAAAAGACCAAAGGAGAGCTCCTTGGGGTAATCTCTGGACTGTTTATCAGTTTCTGATATTCTGCAGTGGCCCGTTCGCTTCAGAGGTTTGTGTGAAAAGTGGAGTAGGGGTGCTTTGGATTGTGCTGCTCCAGAGAGGATGGGGGTGGCTGTCTGATAAATAGAAGGACAGGTCTGCCGCTGTGCTCTCTTGGCTTCCCATCATGCCTTGGAAGCTCCTCCCTGTTAGCACTCTGTTTACGGCCTTTGGTCCGGTGCCAGATCTGTCAGAGACATGCCAAACGTAACACGCTTTGAAAATATTGTGTGCTTTCGCCATTTGCGTTTTCTTACAAAAACCGTTCCAAATAAACCCGTGAGGAGAGACGCTCCTTCTTAAACTGTGCGCAGCAACTTTAATTTGACACTTCAAATAAAAGGAGCACCGTTGTAGCAACACCGGGCAGGCCTGCAGACAATAAAAGTATCAACAAACTGTTGGATGAAGCTTTATTGGTACAGCGAACATAAACTCTTTTGTACTTTAGTCAGACCGTTGTTTGAACATCTTTATACTCTGCATATTGAATTACTTTAGTGTCTGGGAAAGTGCAGCAGTGGAAAGAATATTAGCCGTATTCTGTAAGGGCCGCTCTTATAAACAGCTTATTTTAACCTGCCTGAGTCCTTCAGATTCGGCCTCTATATGCACTCATCCACTGTCGCCTCTGGCAGGAAGTGAAAATATTCCGAGCGCTGATCTTGGGTGAACTGGAGAGGGGGCAGAACCAGTACCAGGCGC
This sequence comes from Orestias chungarensis, assembly GCA_032876305.1. Classification (NCBI taxonomy): domain Eukaryota; kingdom Metazoa; phylum Chordata; class Actinopteri; order Cyprinodontiformes; family Cyprinodontidae; genus Orestias; species Orestias chungarensis. The sequence goes on along the minus strand of JAVLVB010000580.1, from coordinate 2,409,988 downwards.
TGTGCTTCGTCACTCGCCTCAACCGCAATGAAATCATCCCCAGTGAGTCCATGGCCCGTCTCAGACAGGTATGTAGGACTTTCGTGAGCCCATCCACATTTCATGAATAAAGTGAATACTTTTTGCTTCCACTTAATTAGATTTCCTTTAAAAGATTAAAGATTAAATTCACTTTATTTGCCAGGTACATACTAGGAATTTGTTTTGGTGTAATCACCAAATCACCAAAACATACAAGAGCTTTATTTTCTTCCGATTTTACATTCAATGCCTAAACACTTCTAGTACACCATTAATGGTTTTAACAAAAAAGAAAAAAAGGAACCATTTAATTGAGATATTTCTGCACTTTGTTACCAGCCAGCCCATGAGCATTTATACCGTCTCATGTTATGAAATGAATGCCCCTGGCTGATCACATCATTTCCAGTTCTGATATTGACATCTCAGGGGCAGATTCAGGGTTCCTGCCCACTCTGGAAAATATTCACCATTTTCCAGGTCTGAAAAAAACTGATGACATGAATAGAAAATATTTATATGTCCAGACTGTATCCTATCTCCCATTGTTCGAGTTCTGTCTGTCTTTAGGCAAGTCATTCTATCTTTCTTGAAATACTTCCTTATATCCTCCCTTTATTTTATGTGTACAACCTTGTATACTTCTTTTTGTTAGCCCTTCTATCTCCCATGTCTCCTCCCTTCCCTTTTTTATTTGTGCTCTGCGTTGTTCGTTCCTTAATTTTGCCCCCTAAATTTCATACCAAACTTAACTTTGTTCCCGTGTTGTTTGCTTGTTTGTCTCCTACCTAGATTTCTTCTGACATTCTTTGCTTCCTACTGTCCTCCTTTTTATATTGTTTTTTTTTTTTACTTTCTCTGTCCTTCCTTCCTTCCAATCCTTTTGTGTTTTCTTTCTTGCTTTTATATCCTTCCACTGACCAACCCTTCCTTTCATCCCGGTTTGTGTTTTATTGGATTAGATATTTAAAGTCTGTACACTATTAAAACAGTTTCTATTGATTAATAGTGAACTGTAACAATTCATACATTGATTTAAATACAAAACAGTGAAAACTCTGGAAAATTGACTTCAGAAAAGTATGACCACTATCAGAGAAAGACCATAAAGAATGTTGCCTTGTTTAGGTTATGTATTTTGCAAATGAGCGTTGTGTCAAACTGTAATTATCACAATATTTTGACCTTATCATAAAAATAAATACATTTTAATATTAGACCACTCAACACATTTGCTTGCGAATAATAGAGGAAACATCAAATGTAACCAATACTAAGAAACTACTCAACAGGTGATCTTTATGATCCTGTTTTATCTAAACACGGATGTGGCTTCAAAAATCTAATCATTTTGGGATGTCTCTTTAGAAAAATCCTCACGTTATTCGCCTGGCAGAGGAGCGAAAAGGACTGGAGCAGTTGACGATGAGCGCTGTGGTAAATCTCAGCCTGGCCTCGCAGCTCAGCTCCCACATCCACAACATGTGCAGCGAAGCCCATGAGGCCATTTACACCAGGGAGGCAGATGTGAAACACTGGCTGGAGAAAGGTAATCAGATACGTCATTGAAGCAGGCATGGATTCACTTTAACCTACTTAACTTTTGTTTTGTTTGTTTTTTGTTACGATTTTGACATTATTTTCTGAATTTTGCTTTTATACCCACTTGTTTCAGATCAGGGTTTGGGTCCATAAGGGCAAAAAAGCCCAATTGTCAAGGGTAAAGAGAATTGGTGTGGCAGCACTGTTGTTCACTGAGAGCTATGTTTAAAAGAAAACACTCTTGATGGTCATGGTTGAACATGCATCGTCATATTTAGAGGGAGTCACACAAGCATCTCTTTAACATGACAAAGCTCCTCTATTTTCCCACCGTCTGCCCTCTTTTTTTTTTTTCCTTTTTTTTTTGACCGCTTTTCGTTCTCTCTTCACCTCAATACAGTATTTAATTCAGTGAAATAAGTACATTGTTTCAGATTATTCTCTCATTGAATACTTTTGCTTTAGCTCTTGTTGACGGTGCTTGCTTTTGTGTTTCAGGAGTAGACCGCTCAATATTTGAGGTCCTGCCCCAGACGACTGAGGCGCCCAGCTTTCAGGCCTGTCATTCCACAATAGACTTGTGGCAGCCATGTCTCTGCACATACGGCTTGCGCCTGGAGTGGTATCCGTGTCTGCTGAAGTACTGCCGCAGCCGGGACGGCACAGGCAAAGGCACCACCTACAAGTGCGGCATCAGGAGCTGCAGCAAGGGCTACTATTTCACCTACTACGTTCCCCAGAAACAGCTCTGCCTATGGGAAGAGGAGACCTAGTGTTTTTCTATGGGAAGTAATAAATGGAGGAAAACTTTATGTCCATAAGCCAGTGTTTGTCCAATATGGTTTTATTGGACCTTGGTCGGCAAGTTGGTAAATTAATCTTTTACGTATTAGGAGTCGATGACTAAAAGGAGGCTCATCCAGTTTCCATGTGATGTCAAACCAAGGAAGGACAAATAGCTGAACTGTCGCTAGTAAATCATGAATTGTTCTTATCCTCATTTTTACTTTGCCAAAAACTACAACTTCTGTGCCTCTTTTGGAAGATTTGAGGAAAAAGACACAAGACGAGAACAATGACCTCTGAAACAAACTGGGATGTGCACAAAGCTAAAGGCGAGCATCATTGAGGAAATGAAACGCGTTTCCACAATGGAGGGAGACAAAAATAGTCTGCCATCTTGGTGAAGGACATTAAGGATGGAAGAGTTGTCTTCACTATAAAGCTCTGTGAAAAAAAAAACTGTATGGCCAGTTAAATTATCTGTTTAGGTTCAAATGAACAGGATCACAAAGAAAATGCCTTGCCAGCAGCGACTTTATTTTTGTGTTAACTATGAAAAAAAATATTCTGCCACAGTTGTTTGATTTTCCTTATTCTGCTTTTTCAATTTCTCATACTTTTTCTTGGATTAAACTTACTAAACAAGTTCCCAGCTAAAATACGTATAAGTATTTATAACCCTTAAGATTTTGGATACTGTTGATTTAGGTTTAACAGTTCTTTTCCAAACATGTCTTTTCTCCAGAGCATTTCTTTCCATCTGATCTGTATTTCTAAGGAGCAGATCTTCCCCATTCCTGTTCTGACACTCTTTAACAAAAAGTGCCAAATCGACCTAATTTAGTGGAAATTTTTTAAAGGGATTTTCTTTTTCAAAACAAACCTCACTTTGTAATCTTTACTGCCATCTTGTGGTAGATTAAGGTCTAGGTTCTACTGCCTAGGTATTTTTTTTTGTTTTTTGTCTCTTGAAATATTTACTTGTATGTTTAATTTATACATTTCAAAACTTAATTGAAGAAGTCATTCTTGATTTCATGGGTCCAACTTAAGGTGTGCCTATTTGTCCATCTGTTCATAATCGTCTTACCTCCATCATGGTCTCTAGCTGCCATATAAACATTTTATTTTTAACTTTTGTTGTTGTCGGAACCAAAAAAGTGAAACGTTTGTGACTGTGGCCTTTCTATAATAATCAAGTGCCTTAACATTTCCTCTGATGTGGGTTATTGAAATGTAATTGTAGATTAAAGTTGTTAAACATATTTTTGTATGGAAAAGTTTTTTGTTGTAAATAGTCGTGAAAAAGTAAATGAAGCAATTTAGCTATCTTTGTAGAGCTGTTTTACACAAATTGTTTCAATAAAGTATTTTTGCACTGCATAAAAGGCCGTGTGAGTTTGGGGGTCAATTTCATCTTAAACTTGAGTTAGCAAGGTTGACTTCTTTGGTTAAATTACAACATATCTTTAGTGATCAAGGTAAGAATAATTGAAATCCACAACTTCCATAAGCCTTTCCAAGTTTTGACACATTTAGCCAAAAATGTATTTTGGTGATGGATGAAAAAGAAAAATAATTGTTTTTTAAATGTTTTAGAAGACACCTAATTGGCAAAAAGGGCCTATCTGTGCGTAATTTACCAAACTAGTGTAAATACAGTTCTGTGAAACCACTAGTGAGACAACAGCGTCATGGAGACCAATGCACAGGTACAAGGAAGGTACCAGTTGAAAAATGTAATGGCAGGTTGGGCTATAAAACAATATCCCAAGCTTGGAAGATCTTACAGGGCACTCTTTAGACATACGTTTACATATGAGACAAGTTTGATGCATTTCTGAATCTAGAACTTTTAGCACTTCTCACTTGCAAGTTGCTCTGAGTCATGTTGTGGGACAGCACATGACGACATGTAGTCCTTTGGTAAGATGAGACTAACACCTTTTGCCTGTATGTATTAGCAAAGCTAACATTCCAAATATGGCTAAACACACCACAGCTGCCGTGCAACACAGTAATAGCAGCATTATGCTGGAAGGATATGGCTTTCATTGGCAGAAACAGGTGGTGGGAGGACAATGCAGCTCTACGGGGCAATCTTGTCAAATTTCCAATGTAGATCATCTAGCTGTGCTAATGTGGGAGAAACCGACTCCCAAAACCTTCAGATGAGACTAGACTGCAGAGTATTAACTTGAAAGGACTAAACACAGGGGCCTCCACATGTTCATATTTCTATTTGTAAAATAAAAACAACATTTAACCATTTATATCTTTACCTCCCACTTCACAATTAAGTTTGAGATGATCTATCACATAAGAATCTCTCAAACAAAAAAACAATTAAAAATAGTGTCTTGTTGACTACTAAATTGTAATTTAACGTGTCAACCACAAGGTGTCGTCGTTGTTCTGCAAAAGGCGTAATCCTTCTCTCATCGGGGCGTCAGGGAGATAGAAAACGTTTAATTTCATGTATTTTATCAGTCTCTATCAACTCCCTGCCTCAAGATTTCATACCGAGAGCGACCTCGTCGCTTTTAGCCGAGGTTATACGAATTATCCATATTTTTTCGCGCTCATTTTAAGCCTTCTGAGAACCAAATGATGGTGATGGAGAATGTTGCAGCCGGAGCAGCTCAGATAAAGGACAACAAACAGCTATCGTGGGTCACACTTGTCTTCCCCCTCAGCAAGATTCGCGCATCTGACCGTACACGCAGAAACCCGCAAGGTGTTCCCCAACAAGGTTATTATATCCAATGCATTTGATAGAACTGGAACAAAAATATCTAAAATGCTAATAGCCTATGTAACCATAAGCTTATGGTACAACTAGTGAGCTTTCTGTGTGATCAGCAGGGTGCCAGGTTGGTCATGACTGGATGATCTTTGCAGCGACTGATGCATCTGCAAGCCTCTCGGGTAAGAAAGCAAGGATGTTTCCTTTGCTTCAACTTGCTTTAAATCCTGTTTTCATTTTTAAAAAAAGAAGCACCTTTCACCTCAAAACCTGAAGTGTTCCTATAATATGTTATATTTCTTCATCTTCAAATCAGGAAGGGGTTCCAGTCTTTAACTGTATCATTGAAAACTTTATTTATTTATTATTATTTTATTATAAAACTGTAATTACTGAATTGCATTGCCTGAAATAAAACAATTTTAAAAGGTTTTCTGAAAACACCTAAATGGGAACAATATGATGCAACTGGATTTATTTAAAAACAGGGATCTGCCTGAATTATCATCTTTGAGGAAGAATTAAAGTGATTAGATGACACCGGATTTTCCTTTTAATTAAATATTTAAAAAGTCAATAGACCATTCATTGTATTGCAATGTTTTATACTTTAGAACATTTTTGATTTACAATATCAAACACAAATAAACAACTAAACAACCCATATATGGAGTACCTTTGCAGTGTGGAAATGTTTGAACGTTTTCCCATCCATCCACCACATTTTATTTGAAGCATTGACACATTTGAAACATTTGGAACATTGAACATTTAAACATTTATTTTTATACTGTAAAATTGTTCTGCAAAAACACGTACCCTAAGTACTTGTTTGGGAAACTACTACAAAAGGCTGTTATTCATTAAAGGAGATGCAGATAGATTCTCTTTACTGCCATAAGTCTACCCTGCAGGCTTACGGTGTCAGGCTGTTTTATCTTTACTTGTTTCAGATTCTTGTTTTTTTCTAAGTTATATTTAAAAAAAAAAATCATTTGATTTCCACAATGTAGTAAATTGTCAGTATCAGTATTTCTCCAAAAGAACAATGTACAGACTCTCTTGGCAACGTTAAAACCCCCCAGCAAATCAGCGCCAAACAAACTGTTTTTGTCTTGCTTGATCTGGACAGCAGTTTGTTTGGCGCTGATTTGCTGGGGTTTTTTAACGTAGCCAAGAGAGTCTGTTCTCCTCATGGGATCCTGTCTGAGGCCCATCGCCCGGTAACCTCTCTGTCAGTTTTGAAACTAGCTGTTGAGACATCCAGAGTTTGAGCGTACATCTTGTTCTGCTCCTTAGAGGGTGGTTCTGTCCGTCTGCAATGGTCTCACCTCCTAGCACAAGCGTCACAGCCGAAGAAGAGACGTCCCCCTCACCCCACCAGACCCTCTGCTTGCAGACTATAGTACTATTATAGTTCAAGCAAAGGCTAATTGTTGGTCATTTACAAAGGCTGCACAGTCCAAGCCTTCGGATGGCATTTCTGCCTCTCTCTACTGTAAGTGATATTACGGGGAACGATATCTGCCTCCTTGCATTGTTTTCTTCATCTATGAGGTGATTCAAAGGGAGGCTAAATGCTTAATTATTTGCTTTAGTTATTTATTTATTTTTTTCCAGATATATTTTATTTATTTTTTATGTTCTTGTCAGTTCCATCCTCAGGGGAGACGATGCCGTTGCTTGTGGTTCTTGCGCTTCTCTCCATGTGCTGCTGGGCATCTTTTTACTTCATCTTGTGCATGGTCAATGGGTCCAGGAGCTACGAATGGAACTGTCGCCTCGTCACCTTGGTGCACGGCGTGGTGGCGATTGGCATCACCGGTTACATAGGATATGTCGATGGACCCTGGCCGTTCACTTACCCAGGTAAGACAGTAACAAGGAATTTTTAGCTGAAATGTTAAAGCTAATTATTGCTTTTTTTTCACTGCCTTAATTTTTGTTGATTGCATCTCTTTATTTTAAACTCTCTTAATACCAGGCACCAAGAACACCCCTCTACAAATAGGTGCCTTGCTGGTCAGTCTGGGTTACTTCATTTTTGACATGGCATGGTGTGTGTACTTCCGCACCGAGGGACCTGTCATGCTGGCCCATCACACCATGAGTATCCTGGGAATCGTGCTGACCCTGTGGCTGGGCGAGTCTGGCATCGAGTCCTGTGCCGTCCTTTTTGGCAGCGAAGTCACCAACCCCCTCCTGCAGACGCGCTGGTTCCTTAAGCAGACGGGACACTACGAGACGTCGCTCGGGGACGCCGTGGACGGGCTGTTTGTGCTCCTGTTTGTTGTGATGCGAATCTTCGTGGGAGGCACAATGCTGTACTGTGAGCTGATCTCTCCGAGACCCAGATTCTTCATCAAGTGTGGGGGAGTGGCCATGTACGCTCTGTCCTGGGCCTTCATGGTGGACATTGTGCGCTTTGCAGTACGGAAGAGCAAGAGCTGGCACAAACAGAGAGTCCGACGGGAGATTATTTCAGCAAACGGGCATGACGGGAAGATGGACTGACTGATGGCATTTCAGCCTCTGAAGAAAATCTGTTTACCCGACTTTATATCAGCTTCTCACTTTGAGACACTCACTGGAGGCGACATGAAAATCAACTTTCTGCATTGACAAACTTAAAAAAAGGGTTTTAGTTGTTTTTTTATATTTATAAGTTTAATATACTTCACCAACTTTTTGAAAAGTCTAATACGTGTGCATTTTGTAAGAACTTTACTTTGTACGCACCTGAAGATTGTTACTTCGACGGTTCAAACTATATGTTTTGTCATGTGCCGTGAAAACCAAAGCACTTAGTAAAATCACGTGGTGCCATCAGTTGCTGTGAACCGTGCTGCCGTCAGATGTGGTGGTGCTGCACCGAAAAGGGGAGTTTAGTTTACAATTTAAAAAGTTAGACAGTCAGACCCAGGGGTTTGTTTTGAACAGTTCGTCAAGCAAAAAAAAAAAAAAAAAAGGACTTCTTTCTTTGCTTTCTTTCAATATATTTCTTTGAAAAATACAACACAGCTTGGAAAATATCGCAATTTTTCTTTTACGCCTATCGTAAAACTGAATGACGTACGCAAAGAAATGTGTTAATGTAACTCTACACTGCACTTTCTGCTATCCTTTACTTTACACGCTATTTGTTTGAAATATTAAGTAACATGTGACCTTTTTCTTATAAAAGTCACCTTTTTATTTTAATAAGGTAAAAATGGCCCATTGTGACCAATGTAGGCTAACTGTTTTTGTACTAGTAGATCTAAAATGACTGAGTGTTTGTGTGATTGTCAAAAAGGTCTTTTCAGTCTTTTGTCAATCGTGGGCGTAATAATATCTGCCAACTGTTCGTCTGAATTGGATTTCAGTTACTTTTTAAAGCACCTATGCACTTTTTATTTTACAACTTCCACCTTTTCGGTTTGTGTATGTAAGAAATACATAAGCGTAACCTCATGCCAAGGAAGGTACCAAGCCATCAGCGTTCATCTTTCTATTTAGAACCAATATCTTTGTCATAATACAAAACTACTAAAACAATTTCTCTGTGCCTTATCTAAATGTGCTCCCCTTTATGTGTTTTGTTTGAATGTGAGTTCTTATGTATTGTTTGAGTATTTTTGTGCTGCAGTGTAAATGCTTCAACGCTAGACTGAAAAGTGGAAACATTGACAATGGATTTTTATTGGATGTCTTTGTTATTCCTATTGCAAAAATAACAAAACTTTGTGTGATTTTAACGACAAAACCTCAGCAAAAAATAAATCGTTGCTAGTGAGTAAATTAGCATCATTTATATGTATGTAAACTGACGTTGCATCAACTATCCACATGATGGTGTCATTCCAGTTACATTGAAATGACCAGTGAGGAAATATCTTCTGAAAGGCGACCAATAAAGGTTTTTACTCTTGGTTCTGGCCTTTTGAATTATTTTTTTTTAAGTAAACTTTTGAAAAATAAGTATTAAAGCAGAACACTTTGCATTTAAGCAGGATTTTGTTCAAAACTAATACACCATAAAGACATAATTTAGGATTAATTTGAGATATTTTTGAAATTAAATACAAAATACATTCTTTGCAACAGTTTCACTGTTAGTTAAAACAGAACCAAAATGTGTCAGATAGTATCACTTAAGCAAAAAAAAAGGTTATATTAAGGTGTTTTGTAACCATTGCAAAATAACTATAGTTATGTGTAATAAACTATGTAGGATTGGTTTTAACCTTACCACTGTTTTTTCCTGCTTAAACCCCACAGGAGTAAAGTTTTCAAATTGTTTCCACTGGATGTAGGACATTATGAATGGCATAAAAAGATATCTGTATTTGATAGGCAACCTTCAAAAAACTGATTTTTCATTGACACACTTGGATACTGACTGCAGGAAAATACTCTTGCAAATCATTTCAAAGATGTTCATTTCACACAGTGCTTTGATTTGTTTAAATATATTTTGCACAATTTTTTAAAATACAAAAACATTTTGTTACTTAGTTTTCAAATATTTTTGAAGCTTTGACTCAGTTTATTCAGTTTCCCTAACAACCAAAAGCACAAAAACTGTTATAATTTCTACTATGATTTTTTTCAAATAAGATTTTTTAAATTTTGTATTCTTCCTTAGCAAACAAAAAAATAAATAAATACAATTTTGACCTCTGTTTCAGGGTTGAATGTTGTTATTTTGCCATATCTTCTTTGAATCCACAGTCATAGCCAATGATGTAATAGAGGTGTTTCCCATTTCCCAGTAAATAGTTGAACCACTGCCATTGGTAAATTGGGATGATAAGCTCATGGTGAATAAGGAGGTGGCATTTGTATATTGTCAAGAGTTTGTTGTCAGACTTTAAATAAATCCTATTAAGTTAAACTGCTGTAAGTCTTAGTATGTTCAGTAATGTTTAAGCACAAAATGTTGTCTCTTCTTTTCTTTAAACATATTTGTTATTTAATATGAAGTTTTGACACTGCTTTTTCAGAAGGAACAAACTGGGATGGTGCACTAAAGTTAAGGATGAATTTAAATGACTACTTAATCTTGCTGCTTTGCTCTGTTTCTAGATGCATAGTCTTACTATAGGTGGGGATGTCCTCTTCATCTAATCCTACTCTTTTCTAGATGTTTTGTGGACAAAATAACTATTCTCATGTAAAGTGTGGTGTAACTTTCAATGTACTTTTTTCTTAATAAACATCAAACCTGCATTTTTTTTTCTGCTGAATAACTGCTTATATGTTGTTCATATATGTACATATTGATGTTGCATATTTTTATTATATTATTTTAAAGGAATCTGCAACCATTATTGGCATATGAGCATCTTAAAAGCGTCTTATTTTGTAATTCTTGTGATCCTGATTGGCATCATTGTAGTTGTAAAATCCTTGTCTAGGATGTCTTTTCAAACACATTTCCTACTATCTTAATATATAATTAACAATGTTGCAATTATGTATTTTACAACTGTTATTTATATTCAAATGTACCTGTATCCCTTTTTTCTTTAAAAAATTTGTGGAATTTCTGATCAATTAAAGACCAAAGTGACATGTTCTAGCAGGGAATGATTTTTTAAAATGTTTTCAGGTAGTTTTGATTCATCAGTGATAAATTGATTAACCAAAACATAGTTAACTTTTAACCTAAAATCATCGTCACTAAATTCCATCACCATTAATTAATGTTTTACTTTTAAACTTAGACTCTAATTGTTAATTACATTCGCAACTAGTTGCAGTAAACATCCATTTTCTACTAAAATGTTGAATCGGGATTTTAGAACAAAGTGCATCTCTTTTTGAATATCTTTCAAAAGCAAACCTGAAGTAATTTCTCTTTAAAAAGAAATATGTACAATTATTACACATCTTTAATGGTTTAGGCGATCAATAAGATACCCGTTATTAAAAATACACTCCTTGATAAAGCGCAACTTGGAAAGAAGTTGTTAGAATGCAGCAATATAAAAACAAATGTGTTAAACAAACTGTGTTTATCATATATGTGTGGATTTTAATCACTATGTCTGCTTAGGAATTATGTAAATCTGAAGGTTTAAAGATTACACTTCATCTTTGAATATACTTTATTAATTTTTTTTCCAACTTTACATGAAACCAACTGAAAAGAAAGAAACGGCCTTAAGGTGGCATGCACAAAATATGTGTGAAAAGACACATGAACTTGTTGAATCTTTTCCCAGAAGACGTCATTTAAAACCACTTCCCTGACAACAGCAACCTATTTATTTACTAGCAACAATTGCCTGAAGGGTGAAGAAGACTCTGTGTAATACATATATATATATATATATATATATATATATATATATATATACACATTATGTATGCATGTATAGCTATTATTATTTTAATTAGGACAAAATTAATCCACTCCAAATTCAGTACACAGCCTAAAGGATGACAGTCATTACTAAATATTACATCAATGTAATCAGAAAATCCAACTATTTTATCAGTTAATAATTGATACACACCCAGAAAAGAAAATGCATGCCTGTAACGTAATTACACATCTGCTCAGTCTGGCTTGTTATTGATAGCCTCGGGACTTCCCTAATAACGCGACTGAGTGTGTTTTTCGTTACTATTCTTAGCTATTTCACAGTAATTCATTCAAACATCGTGACGCTAGTGAACGCTTCCCCTCCAGCGTCTCCAGACCGGAAGTGGTCAGTGGAACGCGCTGCTGGACTCCAGCGGGTAGCTAGGGCGTTGCTAGCGGTGGAAAGTGGGATTTTTTTTTTTTTTGCCTCGGCTTTCCTCAAGTCATACTCTTCAACGAGCAGCGTCTTCAATGTAGAGGGGGAAAAAAAAGAAAACAGCAGCGTTTGGTAAAAGTTTTCGCCCCCCCCCCCTCCTTCATATCTCTCTCTGTCTCTACCGGTTGTTGTTTTCCAGTGGATACTTCGGGTCCCGTTAGCTGACCGCTTAGCTTAAAGCTAACCTGTTTTTTTTTTCCATTCACGGGAATTCTGCTGAGAAACGACCAAAAGAAAGAAAAAAATCCTGGAAACGACGTAGCTGCTGTGCTAACCGACGAGTCCGCTGGCTTTTTCCTTTCTTTTTCCTTCTTTTTCCCTTGTTGCTCACGGAGACTTTTTTTCTCGACATATCACAAGTTTAGTCCGGACTTAAAGGGTTGTTACATGTTTTTTGGTCACTGTTGTGAACGGAAGTTTGCTTAGTTTGCACTCGCAACTAGTAAAGCTTTTTTTCTTCTTCTTGGCTACTAGTAGCACGCTTGGTTTAAGCCTGGAAGTTTACAGCGGAAAAAACATATTTTTTTTGTATAAATATGATCACTTTACTCTGCTACGTTGTTTTTAACCTGAACATTTAGCCCCGCCGCTTGTTTTGCTAACTTGTAACACGGCTCGTTGGTTCTCGCCGCCGAGAGTCATTCTCATGATCACGGGAGAGTCGCTGCCGCAGCCGCGAAGCCAGGCATTTCTGGGCAACAGGGAATACCAGATGGGACTGCCGGAATTCCCAGCATCTTTAAAGCTCGTTTGAGGCACCGAGGGAAACGTCGTAGCCGACTACCGGAGGAGGAGGAGGGGGTTGCTGGTGGCAGACAGTGCCGAGGTGTCTGGTTGGGGATTGTTGACACGTTTCCCATCGGAGGAAACTGGGGATGTGAATGCAAAGAAAGCCCCAAAAACAAGGAGTTTGTGCATGCACGACAACTTGTGCCAGCTGGAACAGTTTTGTTTATTTATTATTGCTGGCGAAAACAACAACAACAACAAAAATCTCCACACTGTAAGGTCCTCTCTGCTGTTTTATTTCGACAGGATTTTATGTTTTTTTTTGTCGCTTCTATTTAATCTTTGGACGTGCCTTGGCAACAGACTTGAGCCTTGATCCTGATTCTAAGCATCGCCTGTTGGAAATCCTTTTTGCCTACTCAAACCCCAAGACGAATGCCAGAGAAGGACGCTCCTGGAAGTCAAGGTCCACCACGCTCTGGAAAATGTTAATGGGATATAATTTGGTGCAAATTTAGAACCGGAAGCCCAATGAGTGACACACAGTTCAGCTCCACTGACAGGTAATGTCTGATCGTCTGCTGAATAAAGCTTTCTGAGTTTGCAGCTCTCAAACTGCGATGCATGTGTTTGCTGGTTAGGGAACCACCGATGTGATAATTGGAGCTGGTACAGATATTCGATATCAATATTGTTATTGTTGGACTGCAATCAATATTCATATATATATATATATATATATATATATATATATATATATATATATATATATATATATATATATATATATATATATATATATATATATAATTTATGTGTTTATGTCAATATCCCCCCCCAGATTTTGAGAACACCACTGGCATTGCAGATATTTTTCATTAAAACACCCCCTAAATCCAAGCATTCAATATCACTGCTAATAATAAAAGAAAATATATTACGTGACCTACCCCCTTCCCTCCAGAAACACCAATATAAACAGCAACAAATCTGATACAGATATCTTTTTATGCCATTCATATTGTGCATCCCAACTCACTGGTGGCTCTTTGGAAGCTCTTAGTGGCACTCAGCCAAATGTTTTATTGAGAAGGTAAAAACAAACAAAGTGGAAATTAGAGATGATAAGGTAGAGATGCACCACTTATCAGGTAAAATATCAGAGTATGCAACAGAGTTTAGTTTTGATTGGTCTAATTTAACACATCAGAACTAAGAACGGCAACCATGTTTGGTCTGCTTTTACTTTGATGTACAGTTTCACCTTGATAGGCAACCTTCTACCAAATAGATGTGTTCAGATGGATCATGTGCTGTAAATACGGATATATTCTGGGTATGTTAAAGCAATGAAATTAAGAACAATCAGCAAAAGTGCAGATAAATTGTAGGTCTTCTGTTATTGTTGTTGTTATTGTAGGTACAAGAAAAAAATGGTTATGGCAGCCATATTTGATTTAATGGACGAGGTTGGTGGAGGAAGTCAGATTTTCTCACTAAGTAGTTTGCTGCCACAGGACCTTCATGATAACCTCTCTAACTTGACATTTTAAGTCAAGAGAATCCTTCAAACAATCTCATGAATATTTCAGGAGAAATGAAGTGATCACTCATTTCTGATTAAAAATGTGCTGCAGGTTGTTAGATAGAGTTATCAGTGTTCAGTCAGAAGAAGGTGGAAGATTTTACAAAAACTATCCAAATGTTTTCTTTAAAAGCATTTTTATTTTTTCTGCTCTCCAATCAGTGACATTTAAGTTACATTTGTCAGTGTTTGATCTCTGGGTGACCTAATGGTGTTTTATTTACAAACCTCAACTTACTAATTAAGTTTTTGCTGTGCCAAAAGATTACAAACAGGATAGTTGTACTGGGAAACACAGTATGTATCCGGGTATTACTTGTCATAAACTCCCTGGTATTTTACCTTAATCTTAATTATTTGTGAATAGTAAGCATGCTTTCAGTAAACCTCTAGATAACAGATCACTCGGTGTTGATACGAACTCTATTAATGAGGAAAACCTTTACAGTGAGCATTGGTAATGGACTTCCTCCCAGTGAGGAGGCTGTTGTAACGCGACGGCGAAGGCCTTCTTCGTGTTCATGCTCGGAAACAGTCGTCTCTAATCCTCGTACACCTTTCGACATCACTATAACCCCTAAGCCTTTAAAGCTAACCCGCTCCTACACCTATTAAAGCAATCTTTGGATTTAAATAAAACCTTGGCTGCACAAAGTAATCGCTTTATCTTGGCAGCTGTCTGTCTAAAAATCAAAGGTTAAACCGGAGGGGCTAAACAACATGTTCTTCGGGCTGAATTAAAGAGAGAGACCCGTGTGTTTCACGTCGGTGTATGGGGAAACAGATACTGTGCGTGCAAATGCAGCGCCTTGTGTCCTCGCTGTCCCTTTTTGGTTTTTGTGCCTTTAAGGAATAGAGAGTTTACCCTCTCAAATCTGATGCACCTCGACTGGTGTATTACACATCGAGGTTATTGCACTGGTTGGGATGTGAAATATCCTCATGGGTTTGAGCTGGAGGCTGAAGCCCAACCCAGTTTTGCTCGACCCCCCCTCCCCCATCTTGAAAGGATGGCAACAGTGGCTGGCACCAACTGCAAATGTAGTGCTGTTTTATTATGTGTGTGTGTGTGTATGTAGTTTTTCAGATGGTATTTATGCGACTACCGGGAATGGTATGTGTTTCTCATGAAATGATAACCTTGATTAAAAATATACCAAATTTCATGGTTTTAGAAAACAGGACATCAGCTCTTTGGTCTCATTTATAACAGACAAGAAACACTAAAATGTAGCTCAAATAATATTATAGCAATTTCTCTTAACCATTAGAGTTTTTCACATAGAATAAAATCTTACTTATTTTAGTATTATTTTTAGCTGTATAGGCAACATGATTATTCCTTGCTGCACAGCTCTTTATAGGGTAACATGAGTAAAATAAACATAATTTCGCTGTTTAAGAAGTTAAATTCTGTTTTTATGCAAACTACATCAATAAAGTACAACTAGTGAGAAGTTGATGTTACCACTCAAAATATGTTGCATTTGCCTAAAATCCTCTTACTAAAACTAAACCCCACAATGCACTGTGCTTTGTTTTGTAGACATTTATAATCCACAGACTTAAACATAAAATTTAAAAGCTAAATACAAAAAAAAAAAGCTTTGGAAAAAACTGGAGCAGTATAGATATCACCTGTGATGCTGGCGTCGTCAGGTGAATGTGCATGTTTTTTTGCTCTCGATAAGAGCCAGAAAGTTTGTGTTTCGAATAGACAAAGCAACTCTGAGGTCATGCTGAGTGTCCGGTCTTATTCTGTGTTTACAGCTGAACCGAAGTCTATCACAGTGCAGCACCATAACTGTGAGAGGCTTACCCCTGCAAATGTTAGTGTGCCAGACTTCCACTCCCATGTCGCTTTAATTTCACATGCTCATTTTTGGCTCGGTTACTAAAACGTTATTAAGAGGGAGAATCATGAGAGTCTGTTTGTCCATCTATCCTGACTCTTAGGGATGATTTTTAGGTCAGAATTCTACGGCCATACATTAAAATGATGAGTCTCGTCTTATTGCCACCTAATGCTGCGGGCAAAAGTGAAATACTATTGTTATTTTTTTCAATGGTTTTTTTTAAACCCCAATACAAAAACTCACGACCCACTGACACTTCTAGGTCAGGACTCACCAGTTTGGAAAGTCACCTTTAAATCACACTGCATAAAAAAATTATACGATGAAAAATTTACCTGGTTATTGATTTGTGAACTTATAAAACCTTTGTTGACCTTTTTTAGACTGTTAATGCGGTGTATTTAATTAAACTGTTACATATATGCAGAAAGATACATTAAAATCTAGTTTGCCCAAAGAAACTATCTTGATTTGTTTTTTCAGTTTTTAAATCCCAACACAAGGCTGCTTAAACATATTGTTCTATTCATGCTCCGTTCCGCTTTTTCATGTTTTTGGTTTAGTGACTTTTCTGTTTTAATGAGTTTTGTTCTCACTCTACATACAGAAACGATCCCGGATAACTCGTCATCATTTACAGAAGGCCTTCTGTGCAGCTAGCTGCGTGGCTCTGCTACAAATTTAACTGCTTGTCTAGGATGCAGCTGCTCATCCTGGTGTGTGTGGGGTAAAAAAAAAAGAATTGATAATGTTGCATTTCCTTTACTTCCTCTTGCTTCATGTGCAACGTTTTGCAGCTAGTGTTTTTCAGCAGCGTTGGCTTTTGACAGCAGTTTGCCTCTCACATGTATTGACCATCTGGTGGGGTCTGTTTTAGTGTGCCTGTCGGGTCTTTGTAAGAGAGTTTTGCTGATCTCCACGTTTTCCAACCGCCTCCCTACCAAGGTCCTCCCGGAAACCGGCACTGTTGACATCACTGGTGGTAAACAATGGTTTTCAGTGCAAGCAAATCCTCCGTCCAGTGCATATTCCTGCAGCTGTTTGTCGTTGCCGTCTGCATTTAACTGAAAGTGACCAAACGCACGTGCAATCCTGTGATCAGTTCATGTTTGTAAAGTGGTGTCATTCCTTTTTGCCAATAACATACCACCGTCATTTATGTTTGCTGTGCTGCAGTGCAGTTTGTTTTCTGTCATGATAAATGTTTTAGTTGTAGCTCTGACAGCCGGGCTTGCTGGTGTGCATCTCGTGCATTTGGCAACATGCCCTGATAATGCAGCATCCTTTCATTCCATCAACTCTGTATGGATAGTAAAGGAGCTGTGTCAGCTGCTCTGGACTATGTAATAAAGTAGATGCAGGTAAATTAAAGCACTTAAGAGGCGGAAAAGGTTCATCTTCAGCTACTACAGATAACAGTACACCAACTGCATGTTTCTTGCAAGGAAAAAACTCAGTTTCAAAGAAAAAATCTTTTTCTTTTTTTTTCTTTTTTCAGTAGTTTTTCTTCAGCAAAAACTTTACTCTCTTCAGTCAAAACTAACTTTGTCAAACGATCCAGTGGGTTTGTCAGCAACTGACCGAAGTGACCTGTCATTTATCCGGATTAACGGAAACCTGTTCGATGGCTGCACCGTGGTTTATCCTTGCGAAAGCACTGGGTTTGTTGGGATTTGGTGGAAAATTGTTAGAACTTTGTCCATCAATTACGCCAGAGCGTTTAGAGGGCAGAGTTCAGTTTATTCCATTTCCAAATTCTGAACAGTAGGGCTGCAACAATTCGTCGACGTTGTCGACAAAAATCGATAATAGAAATAGGCGACAATGACTTCCTTTGTCAACTATTGTCGCCAGACGTGTTTTTACAACAGAAAATCTGCCGAGAGTCACATGCAGAATAGCGTCGAGTGGTTACCTACACAGAAATGGTGGCATCCAACACATTAGCAACGCGTACAAAAACTTCTAAAGTTTGGGAAAATTTTTGCCTGGATACGGCGAATAAAAAGATTACTTGCAAGTAGTGATGGGTAGATGAGTCGTCATGAAGTGTTTTGACACATAGGAAAACTGTATTGATACTGTGTTGTTACTGTGTCACTGAATAGTGACACCTGCTGGACATTAAAAATCCCTACAGGCAACGACTGATTTGATGAACCAGTGTAACCAATAACAATTAATTCATTTTATGTTATTGTATATTATATATTGAATTATTTCATATATTACCTTAAATTGAAAATATTTGATATTCTTAGATACGGTTAATAAATAATGTGAACATGACCCATAAAGTGAAAATTTAAGTGAATGTGTTTGAAATGAGGATGCTTGTGGACTGAGGTTTTTCTTCACACATTTTTGATCAAAAAAATACGTTTTTCCAAAGTTTTGAAATTTAGTCTGTTACGTTTTTTCAAATAAGAGTCCATTTCAGCTGAATTCGGACTCCGATAGATCAAGTAGAAACTGAAAAGAACCGGATGAAAGAACGAAATGAAAACAATTCCCTTATTTTCCGATGTAAGATCAAAATGGTCCCACACTGCGGAAATCTTTCGTTTGGCTTGAGGCCGCTCCATAGTTGACGCTGTTCCAAAAAGGATAAAGAATTATTTTGGTAAATGCATCCAGTTGACAGATTCGCTTCCTTCTAAACACAGTTTGGTGCTTCAGTATCATTTCAAAACAGTTGCTGTATCGGCCACATGACTCGCTGAAATCAATACGCGCACCGATACTGGTTTTGGTCTATGAGCTTGATACATGCGCCGACGCATCTGTGTTGTCGGACCCTTCAATATGCAAGGTCTGCTTTGCAAACATTTAAAAAGTACGCATGTCGGAGTCTGACTCGCTTCGGTAAGATTCAAGCAAAACTCACACCAATACGTTTTGTACAATATACACTTTCTAAGCGTTTTTTCCGCTTTAAAAGAGAGCTTTATCGTTATGTGTTAACGTTTAACGTATTTTAAAAATAAATACATACAGTCTGACGAAGAGAGCCACCATGGACTCCTTTCTACAAAAGTAGCGGATGTGTACCCCGCAACAGGCGACTGTCTTCACTGAGTCATTATTACAGATGCTGATCTATTATATCAGGCCGCTCTCTGTGGTCGATGGTGCCGGGTTTCAACGGATGATAGCCCAGTTCAAGAGACCGTGCTTACAACTTGAATGTGTATCTACAAAGTCAGTGGTTAAAACGTTAGATATCAGATTGTTGCGAATTGTAAAGTTGTTTTGTAGTTGAACACTGAACGTACCCCACAAAATGCACTTTGTTTTATTTACTGTTTTGCTGCTGCTTGGTTTACAGAAAAAAAAATGTTTACTTGATTTTAATTAATTATTTTTTTATAAAAACCCCTTGGCCTGTCCTTAAAAAATGGACAGAGATTTATTTATTTTTGGATTTACATCTATACTGACTGAGTAAAAGATGCATATTTCATTGAAGTACCCATCTTTCTTGTGTTTATTATAATTTTCCACATAACTAAAGCAATTTCATGCTAAATTTAAGAAACAATTAGTAATTATCCGATTCGTCAACTAATCGTTTCAATAGTCGGTGACTAGTCGACTATTAAAATAGTCGTTAGTTGCAGCCCTATTGAACAGAGCCTAGACCAATTTAAAGATGGACCAAGGCCGACTTCATGACCGCTCCAATCCAACAGTGATCGATGGTAACGAAAATAAGTCTGTTTGAAGGTAACTGCAACAAAATCTCTGGTTTTATTTATGCTTAAAGGTTAAATCAAAGATTAACAGATAAAGCTAGTTGGGCTTGATTTTGGTTTTATACATAAGCTTCTTTGTAAAGAAGTGACTTCAAAGAAATGTGGTACAGATTTAAAAAATAGCTCAGATTTTTACCAGCTTGTTAATGTACTATTCAGTAATTATTTACAGTTTTTTTTCCAAGGGCGAAATGCGCACTTCCCAGTTACCTGCAAATATCTCCATAGAAACATTTCTTGCATGTCGTCTTTTCCTAAATGTCGTCTGATACGACCAAACTGTCTCCGGCAAGGCTTTGAATTTTACTACCTCTACCATTAAAACCATGTTTATTTTGTCATGTTCTGTCGGAGGTGTAGCTCTACCTGAGTTGCACCTTGATTAGGCGGAGCGATCATGCCAGAGAGCAGTTTTAAAGATCTTCAAAAATGAGCCTTTTTTTTTATTTTATAAAGGTTATAGTTGTTCTAGTGTTACGTTGAGTGGGCTGGTATCAGATTTTATTACATTATAACCAGGTAAACTACAAATGCACGATCGGTCCGGAGTAACATTGCTATTTTGTGATATTAGATTTATTTTTTACATAGCCTCATTTAAATCTTATTGCGGTTTGTATTTCAGGAGGGGGTTGCTCATTTGGTTTTTGTTCGATCATGTGAAAGTGAGGCAGTGCACGATTGATGAGGTCTTCAAATCCAGACGTTTTCATTTAGTATTGACAGTTTAGCAATATTACTATCGGATATAAGTGTCCATCAAAATGTTTCATATCTGTGCAACCCTTATGGTAAAAATTATGATTCAATTATCACTCTTACTTAGAATGAAAAGCACTGACATAATTATTACTTCTTATAAACTATTTCTATTTATTCGTTATTATGCTTGCAATAATAGTTTAAGATCAATTTTTTTATTTGAATACACACATTTGAATAGTGATTGTATTAGTGTTTTAGGTCAGAGTTACAAACTTTGTCAGTTTATTTATCGTACAGATATTTAATAAAAACGATTGCATTTCTGCTGGAAGCCCAGTTAGTCAAAAAACAATTTTTGCTTAGTTTGGATGTTTTCAGTGTCTGTAAATCAGTTTTGGAAAGTGTAAGGAAGGCCCTTCTGCTATTTACAGCCTAACACTGCGAGTCTAAGAAGCTAATAGAAGCTAGTTAATAGACCGCTCTATGTGGTCACGTAGCAAACCTGCAGTCTGCTGCAGAGCTACCTCTTTGTATTCCAAAAAGTGTTAAGTTAATAACCATCATTTGCTGCCCCCCCTTTCTTTGCACTTTACGTAAACAGCTTTCTCTGTTATGAAGTGAGTGACTGACCGTTTTTAACCGAAACAGCATAGAAAATATGTTATGAGCCTGATGAGAAACATCATTCTCATACAAACGGATCAGTCGGATCAAGTTAGTACAGTGTGGGAGTAGAGTGTTATTCTGTGAAAACTATATATAGCCAATATACAAGTTGCGTCTGCATAACCAAAAATAGTAATTAGTGGCAGTTTGAACACGGGTAATAATCAGTATAGTTCTGTGCACCATGAGATGCAGGTTAAAGTTAGCTTAGAGTTATCCAGGGTTGCTAGTTCCGTTTTCTAGACTTTTACTGCAACTTTATGGTCCTTCGCTTTTAGTGTGTGAGAAATTAGCAAGTTAGCAAGTGTTTCTAAAACGTTCACATATCAATATTCTATTGAGATTAGCACAAATTTGCATTCAGATGCATTTATATTTACTAAATCATAGGTACATGCTTTAAGGACATTGAAGAGTAAAACTTGAAGTCATCTCCAACTTTGGTGTCAAAACTTACATATCCTAGATGGCAATTTTGGTGTAGGCAGGTGCGTGTGTGATATTAATAACATGAGCTTAGATTATAGGACCACTAAAATTCAGTTGGCAAAACAATAAAAACAGCCAAAAACTGATTCCATTTAAAACCACCATGTTGGTAAAAGTTAGTCCAGTGCGTATTAGTTCTAATTCAGGGGTATGAATAATTTGTGGCTTGTTTTGTAAACTATGTACATATCTTGTATAAAATTGTCCTTACATTAGAAAGGCTATTTTTTACTCACTTTTTAACATAAAGTTTGGGGTCCGTCACCCAGCTTTGTGATGTTGATGCCTCTGGACTCCGCCTACGATCCTTTCTTGTTATCCACTGTTAGCTTCAGGGCTGCACATTACTTGCACTCCATAAAAGACCGGATCACAACAATAGACTAAAGAGGGACAAGGAGAGAGTTGTCTCGTCCAAGTGTTGCGTCCTCACATGTCTATTTAACGGTTCATGACCTTAGACTCGGCTGCTGCATCCAGCTAACAATGGCTCTTAGCCCTGGTGTTCTGCTGACTATACAGTTGCACGTTTGTGTAATTCTAAACCTAGCGCTGCTACACGGGTTATTATGATGTAAATATATATTTTTTGCATCTGGAACAACTAGAAATGGATGGTGAAATTTAAAAGGCAGACTCTGCTTTCAGATATCGTATCTGTGGCATGTTTGAGTACCTAGTTTTATATACTATTTTTGAAATCACCCAACATTGTTTGAAAGTGCACCCCTTTTTTCTCTTTAAGAACAAAAAAGGAAAAAAATAACCATACAAAATTACATTTATTTTTCCTTAACTCGGGCAAAACTATTTATTTTAATCATTGTTTACTTGACTAAGCTGGGTTTTTAAACTAACATGAATCTGACACATGCAAAACATATTTTGTACAACATAAACAAGGATCAGGTCCATGCAGATGTATTAGGCAGAAACCCAGCTCCTGTCTTTGTGGTGAATGTTTTCTCTAATGATGAACTACAGAAGCAGGGAAGGTTGTCATGTTTTTTCACTTTCAGTCTGGCTTCTCCATACCCAGCGGTATTATTACCCTCCTGAGCCTTTAAAATTAAACAGATGAGTAATGTTGGGGATTTGACTGTTTCACTATTTATTAGGTATTTAAAATATCAATACACTGATTTAAAACACAGTAAAACAGCGTTCTTGGTTTGGATTTGTTCGCCCGCCTGTGAAGCTTAAGTCGAAACGGATAGTGTTGTCCAGGTGATTTAGTACTTCATTGCAGAAGATACAAGAGTTTACCCACTTTCCAGCTCTAAATTGGCAGTGTTGTAGAGTTTCCTTTCAGCGTTAGCGCGGCTTGAATGTGGCGTCTTTTGGCATTTATTATCTTGTTGTTTGCCAAGCCTTATAGGTAAAGTTCATCTGAACAAAGTATCTGTGTTGCCTTGTCAGGTGAGGTGGACAGAAGATGTTAAGTTTTGCATGCTCTCGACATGTTAACATAGTTGAAAACAGCAGGTGTTATGGTCAGGTGAGTAGTTGCATGAAGTGGGTGAAGCTGAGTGACTCTATTCTTGCAGTCCTGTAACTGGAAAACCTGCAACTATTTGGACTTATGGTGATAGGGGCATTATGTATGGTACAAAGCGCACAGAGAACAGTAATTTCTTAAAAAACAAAAGACATGCTCAAATACTCAAAAGACTGGGAGTTAGTCCAAGCACAGATACATGGACGACTATCGCCTCGGCTCATGGTGTGAGTGCTCGACCGACTGAGCCACTCAGCAACCCAGGAGACTGACAGTTTTAACAGAAGCTTTAGCGCTTTATTCATAAAACGTTCAAATCAAGGCTATTCAGTCCACCTTGAACGTTCATTTGCTATATTAGTCTGCTTTTCCAGGCCAGAATATAAGCTTCTCTGAACTCTAGTTTGCTCCAAACAAGCAAGCTATAGTGCAGTGGAAAACATGGAGTGATTCCCTTCTAGTGGGAATGCAAAGGACTATTTGGCAAATCAAGTGATCCAAAGTAAGAAAATGACATTGATTATGAAGAAAACTACAGTATTAGGAAATCATGCAACTGGGGTACTGATTAACATCTATTTGCATTTTCCATTTGTTTTCCAATCTCCCTCTTTTAAATTACCGTCAACGTTTCAGTCACTTAACATCTGTTATCAGGTGCGATAATTCGTGGTTTGCACTGAATTGTTGCCTTGCTGAGCGATGCAGAAACAATCAAGCAGCAAATCTTGCGCATCATCTGTTTTTAATCCACATCTGTGTCTTAGAAATCAAATTGTGTTCACGCAAATGAACTGACTGTACTGCTTTTGCTTGCCAAATGCAACAGCTTTCTTCTCAGGTGTTGGTCATTTTACCCCTTCACTATTTTGTACCCATGGTATAAAAACTGATGTTTTTTTCCAAAAAAACAGAGAGGCCACAACTGTTAGCGGGAAATATTATTGTTAGTCTATCATAATTTCTGCCTTCTATTGAACACCAGAGATGCTGCCACATAAATGATCCAAAAGTAAAGGAGGATGTTTTATTGCTTTCTTAAATGCATTTTTTATACACTGCTCAAAAAAATAAAGGCAACACTTAAACAACACAATATAACTCCAAGTAAATCAAACTTTATTGAAATCAAATTGTTCACTTAGGAAACAACACTGATTGACAATCAATTTCACATGCTGTTGGCCAAATGGAACAGACAACAGGTGGAAATCTTTGGCAAGACACTCTATAAAGGAGTGATTCTGCAGGTCGGGACCTCAGACCACTTCTCAGTACCTATACTTTCTAGCTGATGTTTTGGTCTCTTTTGAATGTTGGTGGTGCTTTCACACTCGTGATAGCATGAGATGGACTCTACAACCCACAGAAGTGGCTAAGCGAGTACAGCTCATCCAGGATGGCACATCAATGCGAGCTGTGGCAAGCGTCTGTCAGCGTAGTGTCCAGAGCTTGGAGGCGCTACCAGGAAACGGGCCAGTACACCAGGAGAGACAGAGGAGGCCATAGGAGGGCAACAACCCAGAAGCAAAATGACTTCCAGTAGGCCACAAATGTGCATGTGTCTGCAAAAACCGATTATATGAGGATGGTATGAGGGGCCGACATCCACAAATGGGGGGCTGTGCAGGACGCTTGCCATTTGCCAGAGAAGACCAGGATTGGCAAATCACCACTGGCACCCTGTGCTCTTCACAAATGAAAGCATGTTCACACTGAGCACATGTGGCAGACGTGACAGAGTCTGGAGACGCTGTGGGGAGCCCTCTGCTGCCTGCAACATCCTTCAGCATCACTGGTTTGGCAGTGGGTCAGTAATGGTGTGGGGTGGCATTTAATCGGGGGGCTGCACAGCCCTCAATGTGCTCATCAAAGGTAGCCTGACTGCCATTAGTTACCAAGATAAGATCCTCAGACCCCTTGTGAGACCATATGCTGGAGCGGTTGTTCCCGGGTTCCTCCTAATGCAGGACAATGCTAGACCTCATGTGGATGGAGTGTGTTAGCAATTCCTGCAAGATGAAAACATTGAAGCTATGGATTGGGCTGCCTGTTCCCCAGACCTGAATCCGATGGAGCACATCTGCACCAGTTCTGGGAGGAGATCTCTCAGGAGATCATCCGCTGTCTCATCAGGAGCATGCCCAGGCGTTGTAGGGAGGTCATACAGGCACATGGAGGCCACACACAACACTGAGTCTCATTTTGACCT
The DNA here is from genome assembly GCA_032876305.1 of Orestias chungarensis. Lineage (NCBI taxonomy): Eukaryota > Metazoa > Chordata > Actinopteri > Cyprinodontiformes > Cyprinodontidae > Orestias > Orestias chungarensis. The sequence continues at coordinate 2,384,613 of JAVLVB010000580.1, read as the reverse complement.
GTTTAAAGGACATTACATCAAAGTTAGATCAGCCTGTAGTGTGTTTTTCAACTTTTTTTGTGTGTGACTCCAAATCCAGGCTTCCATTGGCCAATAATTTTGATTTCCATTGATGATTTTTGTGTGATTTACCTGACAGCACATTCAACTTTGTACAGAACGAAGGATTCAATATGAATATTTCCTTCATTCAGATCTAGGATGTTATTTGAGTGTTCCTTTTATTTTTTTTAAAGGTGTAGTTTGACTCACTCAATAAAATGAGAGAACTAAACTGCTGCTTCTTTTCCTGTTTCACCATAAGAGGTCTTGATCATAATTTAGTGTAGATCACCCACTTTTATACCCGGGCCTTTATACAGTTTTTTAAATTTATATAACAACTTTTTCACTTCTGCTACAATACCAATATTGCAGTCTTCATTTTTTCCCACTGCCAATATTCAACAAACATGTTATCGTTACTTTTGTTATGTTTGTAGAGTAAAATGTTAGAAAGGACTCTACATACCAGAAAACATGCTGCTAAATCCAACATTTTATTTATTAATTATTTTTTTTACTGAATTCGGACCGGTATAATCCTTAAGACTGATGGGATAGATTCTCTTTGACTAGAAATATATGTTGAGATTTTATCGCTTTGAGATTTAGTTCCACTCATTGTTGTTACACACAATTTAAAGTTGCAGGCTTTTGCTAGATGTGCCAGTTTAACATGGTAGCAAGGATGTTTAAAATATATGTCTGATTTCTATAATGTGATTTAATAGAAAGGGCTTCTTGGGGTGATTAAAGTATTACACATACACCAAAGCAAGGAATGTCTTTGTATGTCTGTATTTACAGGTGTGTGTGTGTGTTTGTGTTTAAAAACTACAACAACCATACGTGGAAGCAACAGAGAAAACTTGTTCGGATTAAAAAAACAAACAAAAAAAACATGATAACTTCGGAGGAGTCGCTTATTGATTAGCATTGTTTTCAGGGACTGACGGCGCGGCTCATGAACAGTCCCCGGTCTATACAGGCTGACACCTTTTTTCCTTTCCCAGTGCTCGAGGACAGCAGACAGCATAGCGTAAAGAAATGTCTATCCCCCGGCCCTCATGTCAGGAATCCCGATGAGGTTTATTGGGGCAGAAAGGGCGCAGATTCCCCCCTGAGGCTGTAGCTTGAGCTACAAAGTGATTGGTCTTGTTTCTTTAACACACACACACACAACACCTCCCTCGCCTTTTCTGGCATGTATGCTTGTTTAATTCCTTTGTTCCTTAAAAACTATGTTCCATTAGAGAGTGCAAGACGATGAGACGGTGAAAATGTGCAGAAAGTATTTGCTTTTCCATTCGCGTTGTTATAAAAGCTGTTTGGAATGTGGCACTGAATCTCCTGGTGTAGAAAACCTGCAGGGGAGTGGATGATGACATCACACGGGCAGCCTGCTGGTGTGAGCGCCCTCTGTTTGACTCAGGTTTTAAAGATTTCGATAATTGTTTTTGTTTTTAAGTTTCTGCACCGTATCATTACAGATATAGCATAAAGCCGTGAGCTTTTTTCTCTCTTTTTTTTCAGAAGTGCGCAGTTAATGGATGGCGGGGTAGAAAGTTGTGATTGCCAGGTTCACAAGCTGCTTGCTTGGCAGGCAGTGCTTAGCGAAAAAAATATAACAAATGACAAGCTTGGGACGCCACACTGTCTTCACGGGTTCAAAATGCAGTTTGCCAAGTTTTCCAGTCTAATCTATCATCTCAGGATGTTCTCTGGTGTGTGATGCTCGAATAGACACACCTTAGTCTAAGCTCTGTAGCCTGGGGGCATTTGTCAAGTCTGGCTGTTCCTGTACTAGTTTTCGACTTAAAAACATGATCTGGAAAAGGCTTTGGCTTGCCTTAATTTTTTTTTTGCTTTTTTCTGTTTTCTTGAGTAAATATAAAAAGCAGTTTTCAAACTATTTATGGGAATGCTACCCAGGACAAATTTGGCAACATGTGAGAAACAAATAGCTTCTTAAACAAATCCGATATTGCCACAATTGGCACGTCCCTGTTCTCAGTAAAATAGCAATAAGCCTTTTGGTTTGTTGTTGGGGATTTTAGACCCACTCTAGTTTGATGAACTGTTTATATTCTACCAAGTTTAAAGTGGATTTTTCAAAGCCAGGTCATGCATAATCATTACAGTCAGATTGGGAGATTGACGAATTCAGGTCGCTGTCCTGTTACATAGTCCACGTGTATTCTAGTTTAAGTGTCACAAACTGAAATGAGACGTTCTTCTTCAGGGCTGTCTGGTACAGCAAGTCATCCTGATGCAGCAAAGCAGCTGCTTGTTCTAAACTGTTCTGCTGAGCCACCTTGTTTTACGGTTGGGATGAAGTTGCTTTTATTAAATGCTCTTGTTTGTCTTACTCCTGATGTTTTGGGTCAAATATTTACTTTTTTTTTTTCTCAATTATGGGCAATTATGCCCATGTTTAATGTTTTTGTAGACCTTTTGGATGTAGGCTGAAATTCGTGTTTGACTTATATTGGACTGATATCCAATAACAATGTCGGATTGGGACACCCATAAGAAAAGGTCGATTGAAATTGAATAATTAAATTTTTAAAAAGATTTTACGGTCCGTCAAGGTGGTTTCGGAAGAAGACATAATGAGCTGAAGAGGACATTGAAACACACTCGGTTAATAAATTCTGATGTACAAAACTCAAAACTTGGTATTTCAAAGGTTTGCTCAGAATCTGAATGAAAGTTGAATAGAAATAAATCGAATAACTTTGTTTCTTGAATTTGTTCTTCATGGGTCATTTTTAAACACAGGTTCTGTTGCGTTTTTATTCTGTGAAAAAAAAGTTGTTCCTACAAGAGCTACTTTACGGGAAATAACCTACTTTTTTTAAAGGCTTTTCAATTTACCTTACATCCTAAGAAACAGCAATAGTTGTTAGTTTGGCTTTTGTCTTTTATTTTCAAATGTACTTAAAACGTAGTCATGTAAACGTTGAAAATAAAATTTTGCATGAAAATGCAAAGTAGTATTTCATATGTTGAACTGCTTACTTACAACTATAAATCAGAACACTGCAACGACACTATCTCCACTGAACAGTCATGTTACTAGCTTTGTGTTAAGTTCAAAATTCAACCATATCTAAAGAACATGTAGTCTGAGAAAATTAGAAAATTTAATTACATTTCAACAAGATATTTTTCTTTATAACAAAAGTTTTTTACATATAACTAATTCTAAACACTACAACAGCTTAAATGCAGATCATGTTTAAATAAGGAGGCTGATCATTCACAGCAGACCAAAACCAGTTTGGCAAGAGGCAATACAGGCTAAAAGATCCTCTTTAAAAGACTTGTAGTCCTTGTAGTGGCTTGGGATTCTCAAAGTTTCATAGCAAGTGGAAGCTGTGGGATAGTTGCTTTGGACAATCTCCACAGACAGTGCAGGTATATTCTCCCATCCAGTCCAGAACTTCATGAGATCTTTCAGTTGAGTTGGCGTGGCTTTGAAAGCAAAAACAAAATGACAGAAGACAATCAAAAAGCCTAATTTTATTTACCATACAACCATAACATTTACTAGGTAAATGAGTAGCCTATATTTAAAGGCCTTTAAGGTAAATGGAAATCTGGAAGACCATTTTACATTTTATTAAAATCCACATGGAAAGTGTTGTATCCACAAAGTATGTAAAAAGTATACACAGGAGCATACAAACTCCACTGTTAGTTTGAATCTGGAGCTAAGATTACAAGTAAATAGTGAGGAACAACTGCTAACTTCTAAGAACAATCATTCCCATAGCCATGCCTCATTGAAAAATAATTGAAAACCTCCAAATCAGATGTTTAAAAACTTACCACTTGCAATGAACTGTCTCAGATATCGTGAAATGTGGCATTTGGTTTAACTTGAGCAGTCGTCATCTTCACCACTTCCATCATTTGTTTCTGGCCAAGTGATATTCTGAAGTACCACCTGATTTTAGTAGCAAAAACTTTAACTTTACTATTCTGCTCATCACTTTAGTCCTTAATAATGTAGTCACATGCATTAGCATGTTTACAGAAGAACGTCTGTTATATAAAAGCTGTTTAATGAAACAATGACAGATGCAAAACCACAATTCCATTTACTTAGAAGTTACTTCTGCACACAGAGCTGCTTCCTCTTTTGGAAAAAGCAGGGGTATGGCATCTGGCCGCTAAGTCACCGGTGCCCATACTGGGGTTTCTTTCAAACCTCGTCTAACCTGCTTTATTTGTCTTGTGACACGTCCGAGAGCCTTTTTAAAAAAATTACAAGAGTTCATTACTAAATAACTCATTAAATTAAAGTCATTACATGCTGCACCAGTAATTTAAACTGATAAAAGTGATCAAAGCAATAGACAATATAACAAATTGTTTATACAAAAATATTGAGAATTCGTTTCACACGAAAGACAGGAGTAGAATTAACAGCCAATGTAAAAAGAGGAGTCTTTAGAAGTGAATTACTGAGTGTTTGCAGACCTCAGAAAGTATTACTGTTCCTCAGCATAGGAACTGAAGCTGAAAAGACAGTCTACTAGCTAATACGACAAACAACTTAAGACAATTTGATAGATGTCAGCATTTAGCTTTGATTATGTTTATATAAAAAGCTTAACAGGACAAACAGGTACCAGCTCATTAAAATATTTAAAAACAATGGTAAACTTGCACCACTCCTTAGCCTCCTATGACTAAAATTATTATTTAAAGAAAATGTCAATTAAAACATAAAAAAATACATGCAATAGAAATGAATGTTGACTCACTGCATGATAAACAGCTTTTCAAAAAGCCATTTCCTGTTTTTGTCTGTTGGAACAAGAAAGTGAGAGGCTGATGGGACCCAATTGCCATGTTCTCCTTCGAAAAGCAGTGTAACATTGGAGTTTCCTGTTCATTACATCAAAAATATAAGAAATAATATAGATACATAAAGACAAATGTTAAAGTCCATACCTCCTAACCAGGTAACAAAGATTTGGACTACACAGTTATGTCTTACTGAATCTTATCACAATCACAACAATACATGAAGCTGAATGTTCAGTCGTCATGACGAACTAACAATTAACCTACAGTGAACATTAAATGGACACAGTACATACCAAAGTTTATACAAAAACACGACTTCAACTTTTCCAGTAAGGTAGAGGGAAAAAAAGCGGGTTACCCCCTATCCCACAGCAACATCTCCTGCAAGGTGAATGTTTTTACAGATCAAACATACACTGTATTGAAAACAAGTTATCTATAAAAGTTGTGACTTTTAATTAAAGCTACCTTGCCTACAATTAAGGGGGCGTGCCCATTGCACATTTGGACCCTTATAGAAAGAAATCGGAGCCATGTCATTTTCAGCAGGGCTTTCTCTTAAGTCCATCTTCAACAGCAAAGGGTTCTCCGCTGCATACATTAGGAGGAAATGGTCTGCACAGCGAGATATGGGCTTTGAAGCATCGCCAATGGTATACAACTCTAAGAAAAAAAAAAAAAAAAAAAGGTTATTTACATTAAAATATTGAAATTTTACATGGCAATGAAAGGATATCTATCATACTTTCACTTACTTCTTCTATGGAATGACATCCTGTACTTCTGAGACAGTATTTGCTATTACACTTGCAGAAAAGGCTTTAGACAAAGAATAAAACAGTTTTGATGGAAATTATTATGTTAGCTTACTAAATACCTTTCTCCACAAGAAGAAGCATGTATTTCAATATCCTAACTAGGAAACATGTCTTCACACACAGGACACTCTTGCATTGCTGTTGTTACAAAGCAAAAGCCACATCGTTGTAATAAAGCAAACATCTAAAATACCACTATATAAAATGCATTAAATTTAAACATTTCTTACATATTTTCTCTGCAGGGTCAGAAAGATCAACACAATCCATGTTTTTGTCAGATGGGAGGTCTGTCTCACCACTTTATATGTTCAGTCGAAAACTACAAGGGGACATCTATTCTTCATTTTTGACACATCACCTTTGGCATGTTAGCAAATGCCACATCACTCAGCTCGATGGGATCCGTGCACAATTGTTCCTGAATAGGAACTATGAAAAGGTTTTTCCCACCACGACTCATAACCTTCAACATTGTCCCGGTATACCCATCATCTCCAGGGCCAATCAAGGTCAAACTGCGTCTTCCCCATCCACCTATAAGAGACAGTGTCTTAAGACTATGCTTTGAATAAAAGCATAATAACATTTTTCCTGACAACAAAATTCATGACCTTAATTGTGCAGATGAAACAAATTAATCCTATCATTCCAATAACTTATTTCATCACTGTTCTAGGTCTTGACAAGTAATTATATAATTGTAATTATATTATTGTATTTAATCTGTCATTTTATTGCAAGTGTGCAGCCGGGGAGCCTTTTGGGGGACTCACGAGTCTTGCTTTCAGACCAAAAGTGGTGGTCCTCAATTTGAACAGTAGAACTGGTAAATATCAGTCTGTCCTTAAGAATAATATTTACCTGATATCAGCCACTTCATCACCCACCTGCTGATTTATAAAGCAGCCAACCCCCTGTAATTGTTCCAAGCTTTGGAAACAAAACTTTAAACGTCTCACACAGCTGTGAAAGAAACCTGTCGAAGTAAGACTCTTCATTAAAGCATTAAATACACAATGATTGATCCTCATACAATGTTAATATATGTAATGACAACCCACTTCATCAAGGTTTGTTTCATGAAATCTTCTTTTTCCCCTTCCTCTTGTGAAATTCCAGGAAAAGACCTGTTGAACAAAAAAAAATTGATATAGCCAAATTATGCTGTTTATTTCATTTGCAACATGACTTTGAAGACGACCTATGACAATTGAGGTAGTAGATTAACAAAAACACAAAATAGTTTAGAATTACTTGGGATACCAAATAGGTATACAGGGTTTTTTATCTTTAACAGTAAGTTGATTTTGATGTCAGAGAGAAAGACTGGTCCCAAACAGTAAATATCTTATCTTAAATATTTACATTGTGGGGATTTGTTGGAGCAACAAAAAGTAAGACGTATATTGTGCCATATCAAGAAATACAGGTGGAATTGTAGTTAGGAATTTTGAGAGGTTTGTAATGCATGGTTCAAATCAGAGTTACCTTTCTCTACTTCCATTAAAATGTTCAAAACGGTATGAACCAAGTAAATCTTGGAGATGCTGGCTTTCCTTCCACATGAGCGCCTGAAGTGTCAGTGACTAAGGAATCGTCACTGGATTGGCTGGGTGTCGACTCTGACATCCTATGCTAATGTCTGTGAGCTGAAGTAACCCTGCCTTTTTTATACTGAATTTTTAGACGCTGAATTTCAGACAGTGAATTTTAGCCAGTTGAATCTCAGGAGACTGAACATTTTTTGTACTGAAAAGTTAAACTGAAAATCAGCTATTGAAAATGTGGTCACTTTGAAATAGCAATGTGAATTTATAGGTTAAAGTGAAAACAGTAAATGAAAATTCAACCAGATAGACATAATGACGACATTTTTTTAATGATAAAATGTATTCTGAATATATTTTAACATTGAAATAGTAAATACAAACACAACATAAAATTTTCACTGATATTTTTGATACAAATCCTAATTTTCATTGGTACGTTTAATTCACATATTTACTTATTTCTGTAGTGATGTGAAACATCTGAGTGGGACAGAAACAAAAAAACAAAAAAAAAAACACGTCTGAGTTTAATAACAAATTTGTGGTAAAACTTGTGGAATTTCTGTTTGTTAACTTGACACATTACGTTACAGAGTATTTTTATATAAATAAAACAAGTTCGCTTCACTGATCTATATCGTTCGTAACCTTGGTGGATATTTCTTTATCGATCATTGCTGTTTTATATACTGTGTATATCCCTCCAGATTTATTCAAAACAGAAAAGTATTTAACTTCACGGGTTTCCTCTTAGTTTTACACAAGTCTGTTACTTTGCATACTTTTTCTTTGTTTTGGTTCGAACAATCCGCTAACTCGCATAAATCAAGACATGTTCAAGTTCTCCCACAGAGCCGCCTCGCCCTCTCTGTCCTTTTTTCCCCCTTCCCTCTCTCTGCTGCCTGCCCCGCTACCAGCCTCTCCTTCTGCCACTTCTGCTGCAGTTGGCCCAGCTATGCCACAGTTTTCCATCAAAACACCAAACCTCAATGGAGCATTCAAGCCCAAACCCGCTCCAGCGCTGCCCCTCCCTTCTGCCCGTCTCTGTTTCGACTCACTCCCTGCGCATTTAATGGGCCGATGCAGGAAGAGGCCCTCGTTCTGGTTGCGGTAGCCGTGCAGCATCTAAAGATTTCAGCGAGCCCTGAAGCTTCGATCGATCAGGTCTTTATCGAATAAATAAATGGTTAACTCCGGGTTTTCTAAGATTTCATCTGCAATTTTATTTTTATTTTTATAGAAGTGTCTTTTTTTTTTTTCTTCTCCCCTGAGGACCATGGGTTTAGCTGTATAAAAGTGTCTTTACAGTTGGTCATCAGTATAGTTTAAAAAGTTTTAAAAGTATGGTGTGATAAATTGAATAACAATAACAAACAAAAAAAAGTTACCATGCAAATTACTGGTACAACATCAGGCATAATACCAACACAATACTAATACATGTTTACTAAGAACCATAGCTAAATTCACATAATATTCAGGTCATCTGACTATAGCAACCATATATGGGAATAACTGAGCAATGTTACAAACATACTACATGTGAAATCAGATAAAGTGATGTTTCTAATGGAGGTGTGCCGGGGAGCACTCCGATCGTCGAGCAGAGTTTCCCCACCTGTCCGCTGTAGCTTTGATGCTTTACGTCATGTGTGTCGAGTTTCTGCTGATCCTTTTTTAGAGTGCTTTTGTGCGCGCACACACATCCAGGTCCAGACAGGCAGCACCTGTCTGAGGTACGTTTGGTCCTCCGTTAGGAGTGAAGTAGTTATTTCACAATGTGTGGTTGTGTGTTAAGTGAGTAATATCTGCTGAGTGTTAAAGCCAACTTCCCCAATGTTAGGTTATCAATCACAAAAATCTTACACTGTCATTTTTTTTTTTAACACAGCAGATCTATAGATTAGCAAAAAAATATATCTATCCTCCTGCCCTAATGTAGATTTATTGTGGACTGGTTAAAAGTACTGCAGTCTCTCATTATTGAACAATCTGGAAACCTATAATTGGTTTTCAACTTGTTAGTCTAGAAGTTTTAGTTGTTTTTGGCTTATAGAGAATGCTTGTAACATTGTGAAACATTGTTAAATGGTAAAGAAAGAAAATTGCCCAGAAAATAAAATAATCATAATAAAATTTTGCAACTTTTTCAACATATTTTACAATTTGTTATTGACTGTCTCTTGATATTTTGAAACGTTAATTTAGTGCCATTTTATAGGTACTGTATCAAATATTTCCCAAAAGATAAAACAACACTGTACATGTGGCATTTGAATATTTTTTTTTACTCGTCATCCATATTAGCTAAAAGGCACACTATGCAGCATAACATGTTTTTATGTAGATAATCAACTTAATGATATAACAATGCAATGTTTTTTTTTTCCCTTTAGGGTTGTAAAATCATCAGTCAGTGGTCATTTACTGTAATTTACCCAGAAATTTTAGACTTTATTCTTAGACTTTATTTTTAGACTTTATAATATAGACTTTATATTTTGACATTATTGCATAGTTTTCTTAGATGACTTTAGAAGAGTACCACAATTTAACATATTTAGTAGTAAATAGTGCCAAGAAATACCTCAACAAAAAAAAGGAAAAGTACATTTTAAACAAAATATTTTAAGTAATTTGTGCTGGATATTAAAATCTACTAAAGGGTAATTTAGTGTTTTTTTCTTATCAAGATAGAGGAATACTGTTGAAATTAACTTTTGTGCAGTTCTGCTTCTTCACAGCTATTTCTCTTTGGGTTTAACCTAAAACTGTGAATGTGCTACCTATTGGATATAAACCTATAAAACCATTTGTTTATATAGGAGCCACGTATTCAACTCATTACACGTACCAACATTTAAAGGATTTCATCTAAAGTCTTCTTAGTTGTGACGAATCGTCGAACCGCATTTTGTTGTGCATGTGAATTTTGCTTCAGTTTAGCAGCCTAGCAAACTTCTACTTCCTTTGCACCTGCAGATCCGACCTCGTTCAATATAATTGGTGCTTCTCCGGAACTGCTTTGACTCGTGCCACGCTCACAGAGCTCTGAATTAGTTTCTCTGACATCTGCTGCTCTCGTCGCCTTGGAAAACTTGAATTTTGTAGGTAGAAGTCACATATCTCTGACTTCTGCTGTTACTTAATAGTCATGTAAAGGATTTCTCAGAATCTACTTGTAGTATGGGAGACGGGTCCCGTTAACAAGTTGTTTTAATGTTTCTTTGTAATATTTGTATTTTTTAGTATTCATTTTCTACCAAATGACTGTCTGTGTACAAACAGTTGTGGTTTTTTTGAGGTGTTTCTACATTAACATCCTTTGTTAAGAGAATAAAGTGAAGCCCAGGGGTTAAGAAACCTTCAGCATATGTGCAAGTACTTGAGACCCCCTCTGAGATCGTTTTTAAATGCTTGTTGCAGTAGTTAAAACAAAAATAATACCTTGATATAAATGAATATTCACTGTAAAGCTGCAAAGAGACTAAACTGTATAGTCTTACTTGTTTCTGCTCTTAGAGGGACAGCCAATCAGCCCCAAGGCAAAGAAGTGTCAATCCAATAGCGAATACGTGATAATTTAGAGGAACTTTCCACAGTGAAAATCTGCAACACACTTTGTATGCTCATGTTTCGCCTGTCCGACGGACTGATGGGAAAAAGACATGAGGTCACAGTCGACTTTCCTGGCGTCGCATGTTCCTCTTAAATGTTTACCTACTGAAAGAAATGAACAGACTGGATAAATTTAGGGGGGATTACAGGAACATGAATCTTTTCTCTTAATTTTAATATTGTTTTGCACAATACTTGATCCTGGGAAAATAATTTTTTCAATATTGATCAACGCATTTTTATTTTTTTGTTCAGTTAGTGAACAGAGTTGTTAGCTGTAAATAGCAAATGTCGAGATTATTACCAAATAATAACAATCATTGTTACTTTCACCTGCCTTCAAAAATGTTACCCCTTATTTTTTATTTATAGTTTTCATTGAGTGTTGTTCTAGTTTTGTTTTTAACATTTTCCCTGAATTATCAACCATAATGTACAGTTTCTATCATTGTTGAAAATGAAATGATTAATTGAATTAAGCAATCCCCGCTGCATGGATAAAATAGACTATACAACCATAATACACCACTTTAAAGATAAATAATGTAACTAGTTAAGCTTTCCTCCGTTTCAGTGATCAGTGCTCTTCTCAGTTTTACATTAATATTATTATTATCATGTCTCTTAAGATGCAGCTGCACATTTAACATGTGACCTACATTAATGGAGGTCAGCATTTCCCAAACACAGTAGATGCAGTGCCGGTGGATGCTGCCTGTTAAGCGGCCGGTGTCCCATCTTAAGTTCTGTGAGTGCTCCCGAGTATTTCTGCTTGTGCTCATTGATGGGTCGATCTGCGCTTCTGATTCTGCCATAAAGATCCGGCATCAAATAAACTGATGCGTTATTTATTAATTTTTTAATAGCCTACTCTTTTCTAATGGCCTTCAACCAGCGCATCATGTTTCTCCACTATGGCTCGCACAAAAGATTAACGATGATACTTTGTTGCATTAAATCAGAAGCCAGTATATGACTTTCCTTTAGGATTTGGGATTGCTGTTTTGACAAAAGGAAGTGTACGTTACTTACTACAATATCTAATATTTATTGGACCCTGCTTGGGTTTAAGACCCCGGAGACAGCCGTGTGCATTATCCTACCGTTTCTAGTCATGATAAAAATTGTGATTTATTGCACACAGTAATAAATTAGGATTAGTAATGTTTCATGACACTCAAAATTATAAATAAAAATATATGAATGCTGTTACCTTGTGGGGTTAAGTGCCTTTATGTAAGTGTTGTCATAAAGAAATCCTATTTCTAGTTGGTATTTTTTTCAAGAGCAGAATTTGGGTTTTAATTACTATATCGTTATCAGGATAGTACCACCGACATGCAGCATATCATTGTCACATGCCCACACAAATACTTGATTGTGTTGTTGGGTTCTTGTAAGCTTCTCTCTTTCTACTCCAAATATAACAATGATAGTTTTGTCTAAATCATAACATTTTTGTTTAATTGGACCAAAGAACTCCAATAATGTCCTGTTGGGTTCTGCTTCGGTTCTACTTGGGTTTCCAGAGGATTTTGTTATTGGATTTGTTTCCCTTGTGGATAGGAATGCTTCTTTTGTTTCAGCTTTTCATGGCCATTTGTTGTTTTAGACCTCTTTGGAGAGTTATCTTTTCCAACAGTGGTCATAAGGGGCCTGATGTTGATACAACAATTGCAACAACAACAACCACAAAGTAGAATAAAGGAACCGGGTAATGGAAGTAAGCAGAGCTAAGTTTTACCAGCCACCAGTCGTTCCAAACTGAGGCTTTTATTAACAAGCAGAGTCTCAGTTTGTGCGGGTTGTCTTGAGGGGTTTTCCCCAGGAAACACTTGTCATTTATAAAACACATCTTTGTCATTTGTCTGTTTAAATAAAGGCCGCTTTACATTTTTACTCGGCTTAAAACTTAGCTTGCATATCACATCGTTCGTCCCTGCGTGATCAACCAAGAGCAACATCTGCCGACACAGTTTAGCCATTTCTTAACTTTTGCATTCACATGTAATATTTCGGTGTGCATGGGGGTGTTTATGTACTGACTTTTCAATCTTTCCAACTCAGAGGTTTGTTAGGGAGGGGACTACTTAAAGCGCCTTTTTTTCCTTCTTCTTGTTCTCCTGCTAGAAGCTCTGGAACTTATTACAGTCTGAGGCATTTTCATAAACAGCCCATTCAGCTGCCTCTGCACAACCCTGAATGAGACTCAGTGTCACAAGGAGAAAGAGAGTTAATGTGGGCTGGGAAGTCGCAAGACCTCCCCATTACGGAAGACTGCATTTGTAGGACTGGTTTGTCCAACTTTACTGGGCCTTTCAATTTTAAAGAGGTTGCAATGTAATTGCCACTAAATTTTTTCTGTGTTCCATGGTTAAGGACATTTTGCTATTTTGCATGGCACTTAGAATGCATACATGTTTATGCAGCTTCAAATACAAAACCCTGTCTTGCACACATCAAAATCATATGGCCATTCTAGGTAAACCTTAAAAGTGGAAGTAATAAAACTTTACTCTAAATTGTGCTTTATAAAACAATTTATATACTTTTTTTAAATGACATACAATAAAGTAATAAAAAATTACCTGCGCCATGAATTTGTTGCAATGGATTAGTGATAGAATCTATTTCTATGGTCTGAAGCTGGACAGGTTTTAAGTCAAACTCTGCTTCCTATTGTCCCTAACATTAGGCTTAAATGTTAACTGCTTTAATATAATGTGCTAAACTATCAAATGATGTACACTTATTGGTCATTCAAATCAGATGGTGGGTGAGGTGAGGAGCAAATAAACACGAAAAACATTCGTATTGCGTTTTTTTTGTGAAAAAGAAATTGAGGTTAGTCAGCATTATGTTTTCACTTCTCCGTTGTTGCCATTAAAGAAAAGTCCCCAAGACCTCTCTGGAGCTTAAAGCATCTCAGCCACTAATAATTTTCTTCAGAGTAGGGGATTAAGGGCAATGAGTCTCCATCCAACTGTTCGACTATGTTATCAATGTCCAGAGAGCTTAAATGCCTTAAACTTGATTATGAAATCCTACCAAGGAGGATGTCTAAGCAATGTATAAAATAAAACCTACAATCCGACGTTGCTTATTTAGGGGGTAAAGCGGTTATCACTGGAGTAACACAAGTCAAATCAGGTTACCAGGGTAGAAATTTACCCCAGAGAACCCTAAACAATAGTTGGAGTGTTTTGGTGGAAGCTTGGTAAAACTTTTCGTAATGCCTGAACATTCCAATACTCCAGATTCAAACTTTTCAACATTTCGACCTTTTTTACAGTCAAATAAATATAAAAAAATCAGCGGATCATTAACAGTGGAAAAAATATAAATGAACCAATTCAAAATAGACTTCAAAGAATAGAGGGTTGAATTAATACTTGCTTCAATGTAGTTTTCTTATTTGCCTATAAAAAAAACTTTGTGCTTACTATAATAAAATTGTGGTGTGTTTAAGGAATGAAAGTGAAACAGCTGCAGACAAAGCAACAATCTGAAAGGCAGAGCAGATTTGACCTGGAAAAGGCTTTATTTAATCTGTCGCTGAAGAACCCTGATTTTTGCTCAGGATTATCATGTTTACCACTGTACAGGTCATAGGAGTAAATGTGGATACTGACTTGTTTTTGGGGGTTTTTTCAGCACAAATAGCTCAGGATGTGTTTTTGTTGCATTTCAATACAAATTCTAACTACTGTCATTTTTGTCATTTTGCAGGTTTACCAAGAAAGTGATAAGGTAAGATTTCCTTTGCTAAATAATCTTTTAACATTTTTGATTAGGTTATCCTGACGTTACACTCACACACCCAAGTGTAAGCGCAGTTTAAGACGGGAGAAAAGTTTTAATGACCTTGTGTTCTAACGAGCCCCAGCAGCCCCCCACTCGTTCATAAACACACACACACACACACACACACACACACACACACACACACACACACACACACACACACACACACACACACACACACACACACACACACACACACACACACACACACACACACACACACACACACACACACACACACACACACACACACACACACACACACACACACACACACACA
>JAVLVB010000580.1:2351864-2369577 GCA_032876305.1 Orestias chungarensis | reverse complement strand
GCGCAGGACAAAGGCATCTCTTTTCTACAAGCAGCCCATGACTGCCTTACGCTGCGAGACGAACAGTGGCCTTTTTAACGGCAGGGGCCAGCACAGACAGGAGCAGCCGTACATCGCCTCCAAAGGTTCGAGCAGGAGTCTCGTCCTGCCGCATCTCTGCAGCGGAGTGTCTATTATGTGGCACTCGTCTCTTAAGCACTCGCCAGAGCGGTCCACATCCTCCCTGACTGTCGCGTTGTACAGTAGACACACTCAGAGCGATTCATTCACTGGAAAGTCTTTGAGTAACGCTGTTCTCTGTGCTGAAATGAACTATAGTCATTGATAGTATTCCATTGTCGTACTTTAGTAAAAAACTTCGGAAATGAGAAAATTATATACGGTCCCTTGAAAAGGTTTTTCATATTTTAAAGCCACAACTTTCATCTTATCTACCGTATTTGTAATTTGATGTGCTGGAAAAACATGACGATTGTGAAAAATTGTGAAATTAAATAAAAAAGTACACATGGTTTTCAAATAGTATATTCCCCTCTTTAAAAACAGCATACGTTTTTGAGAACCTGCTGTACATTTACATATCTATATTTTCGGGCTTTACAATTTAGTGCTACTAGGCCTGTCGCAATAAACGATAAATCAATTAATAGTACAATAATTAAAATGAGTTTGATCATTTTCACTTATCGTCTTTATCGTTTTTATCAGCCTTTTCTTATTTCAACACTGGATGACAAAAAGGCTTAACTCCGTCGCTCTCCACTTGCCCCTCCCTTTCTCATTTTCTCAGCGTGGGGCGGAGTTAACTAATAAATCAGGGCGGTGCGCTATTTTGTACTTCTCCAGTGTTTTAGCTCAATTAGCATGCTTAAGAAACACTAGCTAATATCGGGACAAACCTCAAAATAGAAGTGGTTACAAAGTTGAACGTAACTACACCAGTGTGGGAGCATTTCGGAGCATTTTCGAGGCGAACCGCTGGACCTTTGCAAGCCGGTGTTTCGTCAAATCGCGTTTCCCCGTCAGATACCGTTACTGTTTGTCTTTTTGCCGCGCTGCTTCGCTTCTCTCCGCACAGTATGCCGTGAGTTTTGAGCCACCGGGTTTATGGGCACAGAGCTATCTGAAGGAGCAATGATTGTAAACATGTGATTATGAATCTCAGGTGCGCGCGCTCACTCAAGGATGCTCGGACACGCGCTCAACTCTGATAAATTGCTTGCTCAGCTCACTGTGCTCGCGCTCGGCTCTGTATCCGCGCTCGCAACTCTACATTATATGTAAATGAGCCGCGCTCCCAGCTAATCAAAGAATCAAATAAATAATTCCTTCACACAAAGTTGATTCATACTCAGACTCGCTAACATTTCAGCAGAGTTGCAGGGGCAGACACAGAGCCAAGCGCGAGCAGTTTGTCAGAGTTGTCAGAGTTTGTCCCGTGGACCTGAGGTTCATACGCACACGCTCACAATTATTGAAAATTGAAAATGTTGCAAACGTTTGACAGACAGTACAAAATCCCCAGGAAAACATACATATCACAAATTGGCATGATTGACACGATTGGCATACATCACTCTTTTGGTTGAATGTAGTTATTTCCATTTTCTTTTATGTTTAGTGTTTATTCAAGTGTATTTTTTGTTAACCGACACTGAGAGTCCGTTTATTTATGTTTTTGGTCCTTTTGTTTATTTTATTTACCAGTTTCAGATTTAAGACTTCAAATGAAAATAAAGTTTATTGATCTTTGACAGGACATAGTTGCAATATTATGTCATTATCATTATATCAATTTAAAATGGTCTCCAACAATATTATCGTTTATCGCAATAATTTATGAGACAATTAATCGCTCGGCAAAATTTGTTATCGTGACAGGCCTAAGTGCTACCTATACTCCCTATTGTTTCTTACTATTGTTCCTTGCCTTCCTGTAGAAATGCATTTCTACAGCATAAATGCTGCCTAATGTATTGTTAAGACTGATATGCGCTGTGGGCTTTCCACCACATAGTGCAATGAATATAGACCCCAAAACAAATAAGACTAAGTCTTCATCTTTATCCACTTGTTTGAGGTGCCAGGTTTATCTAGGTTTCTAATTAATTCTTCTAATGATTTTCTTCTCATTATTTGTGTAGATTCCAAAAATAGTTGCTGTGCCAATAGAAAGTCCCACCTGATCTATTTGTAATTCCTCTAGTATTACCATGTTTTGCTTTAATAATGCTCTCTTTCTGTTGCATTAGCTTAAAAACCACGTGTTAACAGTTCTGCCAATATCTTTCAATTTTTACATACTTGATTAATCAGTTGTCTGTGAAAGGCTCAAAACTTCAGTTGTTGTTCAAGAGTGTAACTGTGCTTTTACCTTTTAACTCTTACAAGTTTTCGATGCCTTTATAGAAAAGTGGATTTAAACTTAGGTTAAGTTTCACACGGCTAGACTACTTAAATATTTTGGGAGTTCTTCAGACAATTGATTTTAGTTGATTTCATTTTGTTGTGGCAGGTTAAGGGGGTTAAATGAGTTCATTTTCATGCTATTCTATAGTTATAAACTTTTTTGTGCTCGCCTAATAAAATACTGTGCATGAAAGTAGTGAAAATGTACGTCCATTGCACACGCTTTTATTTAAAAACGTTTCTGTTTTGTAAATTACAGTTGTTGATAGTTATCTCAAGTCTCCTCTGTGCTTCTTATCTATTCCCTCTTCTTGCTTTAGAACCAGCAGCATTCTCAGTAAGGACCATCCCCCAGACAAGAAACCTAAAAGTGACAAAGCCTCACCTCCCTCCAATGAGTTTGACCCTACAGGTAACTTTCCAGTCTCATGTTCAAGCTCATCATTTATTATATCTAAGTGTAATTGCAGCAGTAACCCTGTCCTCAGGTTAACTTGTAAAAGGGTTTCTTGCAACCTCATTGAGGAAGTGCTGTGTGAGAAGGCTAAATGAATCGGTTCTGTATTTAACTCAACAGTTCTTTTTAAGCATACTGACATCTTCACCTTTTGTATTTTTTTCATAAACTATTAAGCATGAGTGGCAGTAGGTTGCTTACTGCTGAAACAAATATAGTTAAGGATCTGTTCACACAGTTATGTCATACACAGACTTGAGTTTATCGCTCCGGTCCGTCTCTTAGGCACACAAACTGACCGTTTCTCTCTCCTTGAAGGTGTTTCGTAAAACTCAGAAAGACAGTATTACTCCTAATTGCAAAATTTCTTCCACTATCAGAAAAATCGATTGCCAAATAAGACCATCAACCTTTTACATCTCTGTTGGTAACGGTAATGATTATGGGGATGTTATGACAAAACCTTTAAAGCTTTTTTTATACAGATGTTGAAATTTACATTCTTTTTCAAAACATTCTGTGCATTACACAATTGTAAAATAGTCAAACCTTCATTTTTTACACTGGTCTATGCATATCCATACTATACTATTCAGTAAAACAAACATCTTGTGTTTCTTCTGCTCAGTCCTGAATATTTTGGTTATTATTATTTTTCATTTGAGACAAAGATTGGCTGATTAAAGTGCCAAGTTTAGGTAATTGGTATCAACTCTTAAGGAAAAAGGTAGCAAAGACAACTGACCAACCAGATCCTCTTTTTAAATCATTAATTCCAATTCAGCAAATGCTCAGAAACACCACGGTCTGAAACTTGTATGAAAATCTCCACAGCTAACATGTCATGTCTCCGATTTAAAGAAATGAAAAAAAAGAAGGCAGACAAAGTCATTGGCGTCTATTATTGTGGAACGGTTCACAAAGCCATTTGTAGGGCCTCGGGACTCTTAACACGCTGCAGTTGGACATGCCTGAACATGGGCTGGACTCCTCCTCACTGGGTTGAAAGGCGTGTGGCAAAAAATGTCGAGCCTCCCGGAGTCCTCTGTGAGACACTTAACAAACAACAGTGAGGACGATTTTTCCAAACGGAGAAAATGGTGAACCTCCCCCGGAGTTGTGAGCTTTCTGAAACAACGGCAAGAGCGCACCAACAACTAAAGAAATGTCTGTTTTACATTTTCTTTAAAACCTCCTGATGACTCTAAAACGTTTTTGATCTAAGAGACAAAAGTAGAACTTTTTAACGGGTGTTTTCTCTTGTTGCTAAACAAAATTAAATTAAAACCAACATCGCCTTAAAGATAAAGAATGCTGAATTAAATTAATTTGGCAAAAACACTTGGGCTGAAATCTCTCCTTGTCATGTAAAAGATTCATTGCCAGTTATCAATAAAATACTTCATAGCAGTTGTTTATTTTAAAGGATGAAACAACAAAGTTAGGTTTAGTGGTAAATTACATTTTCACACAGCATTAGTATCAATACTAGTATTTGTTTGATTAAGTCAGAATTAAGTGTGATTAAAAAAAATCAGAAAATGTCTGTCAGTAAGGTTTTTTTCACCACATCATACATGAAGGGCACAGAAGGCTCTATGTCTCTTCCTTACTCCAATCTCAGATCTTAGACTGTTGAGGTCCCAAAACAGACGACCAGTGTGATATGGTGACTTTTCCCTCCTTGCTTGCCAGCAATCAGGCCAGCACGATGGAGGGTCTGATTAAAGCCTCTGCATGCAAAACAAAACAGAAAATCCTCTGTGGCACATGGTGGCTTGTCTCCGTGTGATGCAGCCACACAAATCTGACTTTTTATCTCGGCCGTTACGCAAGACGTACAGTTTACCGCAGGCTTTTTGTGTCAATAACGGCCAACGACAGCTCAGTAGGTTGGAGTTTGTGCTGTAACCAGCGGGTCAAAACCCTGCTGTCTCGGTCGTTGCGTCCTTTGGCAAGGCTCCTCTCTTGCCTCGTTTGCTGGTGGAGCCAATCGCGTAGCAGCCGTACTATTTTCAATCTGACCCCAAGGCAGCTGCTGCCACAACGTAGCTCTCCACCATCAATGTATTAATGTACGAACAAATGTAAACTAAAACGATTTGGAGTCCTCTGGACTAGATAAAGTGCTATTCAAGTACAAACCATTTACTGTTCACTGTAAATACATGTATGTGGTTTTCATTGACATTTTCCTCCACGTCTTAGATGATGTTCCAATTAAACATGTGGCTCTTTCTTGCTGGCTCTACATAGCTCAGTGTTTCCTTTACTGGTTCAGTGTCTGCTGTTCACTGATTGGCCATAGAAAAAGGTTTTATCAAGGTAGAGCAAGGAAAAGTTCATGAAACTCAGGAGCCACTACAGTAATATTTAGAACCCTAATTGAAGGAGCTGGTAAATTGATGGGAGGCTCACACATTTCTTTATTTCAGTCACTGTAGTCATTTCTTTGCAATTGTATTTCTTATTGAAGGGGGAAAGGTAAATTAACTTATGATTCCTATAATTTTATATTTCAGCACACACAGCAACCTATCCCTAGAATAATTGTTGATTATAATTAAAAATCAAGATTCCGTTTATTTATATACCGCCAATTTACCTCCCATGTCGTTTCAAGGCACTTTACAAGAAAATATATTCAAATCATGAACCCATCATAAACAAATCCGATAAGCAAGTTTCCAATCTAAGGAAACCAAGCAGATTGCATCGAGTCATTGACTTGCGGTATGGTCCTTTGCAGATATTACTGATGAACATGATCATTGTAAACAATTTTTATATAATATGTGAGCCTTTTTCTGTGTTGTTTCCTGTATTTTTTCAATTGTTTAATTTAGGATCAGTTATGCTGCCATGGGAAATATTTCTGTCTATACCAGAAATTGTTAATGCTAAGGTAAAATTGGCATTTTTACCAATAACAAACTGTACCCAATCATAAAATTTAAAAGTTGTATGATTTTAATAATAGTAAGCTTTTTAACTATGCCCCTTTCTATGGAGGGCACTTTTAATGAAATACCAGAGAGTAAATAGGATTCACAGGATTTTACTTTAAGCTGTAATAAACCGTAAGACAGATCTGTGTTTACCCAACATGCATGCGTTGCACCCTACCTGTCTGCTGGCTAAAAAAGGCTCAATAACTTTACCTGTAGAAAAAGAAATTTGGCTTATTGAAATTGTGTTAGGTTAAAAAAAAGTCACCAACCGTTAGTCTGTGACAATTAAAGGAACGGCACCCTCATCACCCGTGAAATTACAGTTTACAATTTATGTGCCGTTGACCTGTGCAGGGTCGACCCATTCTCATGCGGGATGAACACTGGAGGCTCCAGCCCAGGGGCTGGTAAATTTAATGTAAATAAGAGGAAAGGCTGACATGCTGAGGCCACGCAATAGTACTCGGAATAAAAGGTTTTGTGCTTTAAAGTGTTTAGAAATAACTGCGCTTTAGTATGTATACCTAGACGAGAGAACAGGATATTGCACCTTGTTCACTGGCAGGCCTGGTGCGGTCTCCGCAGAACGATCCTGTTGTTTTCGGCTTGGTCAGGACCAAGTCTGCTCTGTACTTCTGCGTCTTCCAAATCATGATCCCAGTGAAAATTTAAGTTTAATATACAATAATAAAAACATTCCTAT
The DNA here is from genome assembly GCA_032876305.1 of Orestias chungarensis. Lineage (NCBI taxonomy): Eukaryota > Metazoa > Chordata > Actinopteri > Cyprinodontiformes > Cyprinodontidae > Orestias > Orestias chungarensis. The sequence continues at coordinate 2,363,057 of JAVLVB010000580.1, read as the reverse complement.
TGTGTATTTTGGCTCATTCGGTTTTCATGTGTTTGATGGCTACCGTTTCACACAGACTACTAACAAGACTAATTTACCACATTAACAGTTAATAGAGGATGGCCCCTGGAGGCGGGGCTTTAAGCCAGAGTAGCCGTCAGTTTCTCAATGGAAACACGATGATTACATGCAGAGTAGAGTGGGGCTGAGAAGAATAGGGCTACGCAGAGCTGCGACCGTTGTTAGAAAGTGGCGTTTTGTTCACCACAAATAAAATTCACTCATTCATTTTAAAGGCATGCATCATTTCTAGATTTGCCGTACATGTTGGCATATTTGCATGCGCTAGGTTTCTGCCTGTCTATGTTTTATCTGCATGCTGCATGAAGTGTTCTCTTGATTTTAGCTCATTTATCACCATTTTAATGGTTCGAGTGTGAATCAATGCGCAGCAGATAGAAAACGACATCAAACAGATGTGGTCTTCTATATGATATTCACATTTTTCACAAGTTCAACTGGGCTCTTTTATCCAAAATAATTACTTTGGTTTAAACTTCCCTTTTTTATCATTTAGTTTTTTTTCTTCTCCCATGGCCGTTTCTTCTTCATGATTTTTCTCTTTCCTGTTTTGTCTTTTCCTTTTCATGTGTTGGTTGTCGTTTCTTTGTGTTTACGTGTTTGTGCGCTGCTGTGCTGTCTGGTGGGGGCTGTGAGCAGAAGCTCTGCTGGTGGAGACGAGTGGCAACAACAGTTTGCTTGCGGAGGGAAAGCCAGAGTCATGTGGTAAGACGTTTTGTGGTGCAATCGTTGGTGTGATGCCATTTAGGCCCTGGTGTGAAATTGCCACTAGAAAAAAAAGCAAAAAAAACTAATGGCGAATATGTTTTATTACTTTTTGAAAATATAAATGTTAGCCTACGTGATAAAAAAGCCAAAGCTGGACACTAAACCAAGTGATAAGCCCTAGAGATAAGTTACATAAGCATGTGATTTACATACTTTAACAAAACCTTTTAGAATTATGCCTACAGTTGCTTGATAAACAATTTATTGAGACAGATGCAAATGAATAATTTTTATTTTTGACTTTTCTGCTCCTGACTTTTTGGCTTGGGTAGGTGTACAATTCTTAGAAAAGGACAAACTCTCATAAAAATGCTACATTATATAATTTTTTTTTTTTACACAAAAACCTATATTATGATTTGATCTATTTTTAGTAAAACATCAGGTACTCCTCCCGATTTACCGTGATACAAAAATTACAATGTAATTTGTGACATTTATTTATTATTAATGTTTAGATCTGGGTTCTCTGAATTTCGTCAGAGCACCTCTGCACTAAAGGAATGTCTTACTTAGTGAGATCCAAGTGAAGACTACTCCGAGGTGGGTCGGTTTTCAGCTGAAATCAGCTGAAAGTTCTTGGTATAGTTTATCAAAACACTTTCAATGTTCTACCTGGATCAGGACGGTTCACACGTTTCTTTATTTCAGTCGCTGTTGTCATTTTTGGGGAATTTTATTTCTTATTGAAGGGCACAAAAACAGAGCAGTTTTGAATCAGACTTTTAAAAACATCGTTATATTTTGGGACAGGCTTATATCTACTAACAGTAAATTTATTAAACACTAGTAATAAAAAAATTGCAACATTATAATTCACTCAACCCCCCGTTTTTCCTGATATTTCTGTCTGTAGTTTTATCTCAAAATGACGAATGTGTTATCTGCCACATTGAGCATAGAACATCCCAATGTGTCTCTTGGTGTATTTTTTAATTTCCATTGGGAAATGAACTTATGATTCCAATAATTTTATATGTCAGCACACACAGCAACAAATTCCTAGAATAATTGTTGATTAAAATCAAAAATCAAGATTCAGTTTATTTATATAGCGCCAATTTACAACACATGTAATCTCAAGGCACTTTATAAAGAAAAGATATTAAAATCATAAACACATTCTAAACATATTATTTTTATAATAATACTATTTAATACTATTTAATGTTATTGTCACTGACACCCTGTGATGTCACAGTGTTGTTGTAACCCTGCTCGGCTGCCCTCTTAGGCCTGTCAAATCAGCTGGGAGTCCGTACCACCATTGTAACAGCCCACACAGACGGTTAATTTGAGATTTCTAATCAAATGACTCATGGCAATAGCCTGAAGTTACATAAAGCCCGCTGACAGAACACATTGTTGTTGGAGAGACAGCATGCAACGCCGACGTTCACTTGCTTTCTAGAAAGCATTATCAAGATAATACATTCTTATCATTGCTAGAAAAGCATCGGTGTGCTTTTGTTTTTGTTTCTGGAATCAAATAAAACCGAAGGATTCGAAGCAATAACCAAAAAATACAAAAGTAAGGTTCAGTTTTATTTTTAGAAAATTGTCGGAATTTCGTTAGTCGTATTTTATAGATTTCTAGTTGTTTCCTTTTGCGATTGTGATGCTGCAATCACCTCGGCGGCCTTAGGGGTCAGTCTCCCCTCTCTAGAGAACATTTCCATGTGTTTCAGCAAAGGGTGCCAATTACATATGATTTGAACATGTGAATAATCCATGAGCTCAGATGGATTTAACTTTAGCAGCAATTAAAATACCACTCTCAAATCCTTCACTGTTCCACCTGAAAGTGTTTAAAATTCAGCTAAAGATAGAAAATCAAGTCTATAATGGCAGATTCACACCAGCTCTTTTACCCAAATGGCTTTATATGCTTACCCCGCCCCTTCCCCCTGCTGTTTCAGATCTACTTAACCCTCTTTTTCACCAACTACCCAACCCCCCAGATTGTGCCATTTGGCTTCCTAGTGTCCCTCCTCACATGAGCTGCTGTCCCCTCTAATATCCTAACCCCCATGTAACCCTTACTGACAAACATCTTTATCATTGCTGAATTATTCATAAAATTGTAAACACACTGTTACATAATTTGAAGAAAGGTGTTTTCATAAGCACTCTTTTTTGTCTGACTCTGGTCTTCCACATATACGATAGGCTCTAATCTCTTTTTCAATGTGGTCATGAAACAAAGCAAAAAGACACTAACCTGTAAAGTGACATTCCTATTTTCATCTTTCTGATCTCTGGATACAGTTCCTTGCAAAACTGTTAAAAAACCTACAAACTTAATTACATTCTCGTGTGTAACAGTCACAGACCTCGTTATGTTTTATGGTTGTTGTTTTTTTAGATTGACCAACATACAGTGACGCATCACTGTGTTATGGCAAGAAAAATCTAAAATGTGTTTTATTTTATTTTATTTTATAACTCCTCCTGGACAGAGATACTACTCTGTACAAGTCTTCAAACGCCATTGAGGTAGAAGACAAAACGTGACCCCAATGTAACAATAGTTTTTATGTTATGCCCTTACAGGTCTGTTTTTGAATGCCCATAGCATCAAACATCTAAGAAAATCTATGTAAATGTGTCCAAATATTTCCAGTTGCAGTTGCTCTGATGTCCAAAACGTCTACAGCGCAAACCAGAGAAGCGTTATTTGCAGCTAAAAATGGTTTTACAAACTGCAGACAAAATGTCTGCCAAAATTTTAGTAGTGAATTTTATTTCTACTTATTCCAAAGTTGCACAATACTTTCTGTTGATCTAAACAGGATGCATTCCTTCATTTTACAAAACCAAAACTATTATTTGCTTCTGAACACCTTATTTTTGGCATCATGTCATCTTTACTGTTTGTCTTCTGGATGCTAAAGGCATTGCTCACATCCAACTAACTAGCTTAATGGCTTATTTCTCTTGACTGTACTGGCTACACAGATCTCACTTTGAGACTGCCTTTGGTGTGACTAATACAATATGAGGAAGAAACACAAAGTCGGGTATTTTTATTTATTTTTTTAGTTCTATTAAGGGATGTGAAACTCTAACATCCACTTTCCTTTTGATGAATCCTAAAAAGTCGAAGTGAATAAAAATAACTTGCCTTAAAGTGTATTTTGTTTACTTCCTGGTCCTTGTGAACATAATATGCTATATTTTCTGCCGCCGTCTCACTTCACAGGTCTGGTGCAGCGATGTGTGATCATCCAGAAAGATGAAAACGGTTTTGGGCTTACCGTCAGCGGTGACAACCCTGTGTTTGTGCAGCTGGTCAAAGAAGGTAACGTGGAGTGTTACTCTCAAACGGCAAGAACAAACAGATGTTACGATGAAAACGTCTGGCAGAGATATTAGGGACCGTGAGGTTCAGAAAAGTTCTTATAAACACGAGCTTGTGTGTGTAAACTTAAACCTTTTTCTGACCAGAGAATCAATTGGAAGTCCAGTATTTTTTGCACAGTAGTTTCAGTGTTACTTCAGCTCCCACCTTCTTTTTAACAGGCCGCTTCTGTCTCGGAGCTTGGAGTTCTTGAGTGCCTGTAGAGGGTGATCTAGTGCTTGTTGTCAGGTCTCTAAAAAAAGCACATTTGCTGTGTAATTGTGGTTTAAAAAAAAAAAAAACTAAAGAAGTGGAACGAAATCTTTTATTGCTTTTGTTGCATCGTCATCAATGCTCGTCAGTGTTTAACGCCCCTTTTGTCTTTCCCTATTTGCTTCTGCTTTTTTTTTAAAGCAACACAGATAACAGAGTCTATTCAGTCAAAGGCGTCTTTCAGCTTAGTTGCAAAACCGAAGATCTTTCCTTCCCACAGCCATCACCATCCACAACAACTCCTCAGTTAAATGAGATACTTCAACATTTCATTTCCCTTTGGCATAAATTAAGTATTTTTGATTTGATTCGATTTGATTGATTTGAAAGGGGTCGTCTTAGTCTTAAAAATGAAGATATTTCCACACATGGGTTTAGCGAAATCTAATGCAATAGGTCGTCAATTAGTCATCGCATTAAAAGTTGAATAGTGATTTCCACTTAAAACAGTTCTTTTTGGCCCTCCTCATTGTCAGGTGTGAGGTAAAGTTAAGGATAACAACATTTAGTAGGGAAATATAAAAATACAGGTTAGCAGTTTTGGGTTGAATGTTTACCTCCCATTCTTCTTAGGACATTCGCTGCATTAGGTGTCCTGCCAAGCCTCATTGTTGGGTTTTTTTTTTGTTTGTTTTTTCTTTCTCACTCACAAACTACACTTGCTTTACCCTGCTGAGCGAAGACAGACGTGGCTCCAATAATAACCTGTCTCATGTCTAAATCCCTCTGTTTGGGGTGGAGCTGTGAAACAGGTCTTACTTGTTACATAAGTACTGTTATGGTCTTCTAAAAGAGGTCATTTGCCCCATCTGGTCTACCTAAGCAATCTGCAGTTTTCATTGTTAAGAAATGTCAATATAAACTGCGAGACGTGTTGTTTTTTTCCCCTCCCAGAAAATCACTGCTGTTCTTTTATTTGTTGTGTTGCTGTACTGCCTCTTGAGTCAAATCACTGCTATTTTTTTTTCTTTGGGCTTGCCAGATGGGGCTGCTATGCGGGCAGGTGTTCAGACTGGAGACCGGATCATCAAGGTAATGTAGCTTTAAGAAACAAATAAACACAGTTGCTTCACCATGTCTCTGTGCAGTAAAGCGGCTGTATGCTGCCACCCTCTGGACATCAGGTGTTATCTCCTCTTGGGTTTCATTGACAATCATTCAGGTTCTGCTTTGCATGTTAGATTTCTTTTATATATTAGTTATAATCCCTATTTTTGTCTTCCAGGTTAACGGGACCTTTGTCACACAGTCTAACCACACCGAAGTAGTGAAACTTATCAAATGTTCGTTATTTTACCAAAAACATTTTATTTTAGACCCAACAGAATGAGGCTGAAGATGAAATTGCGTAATTCTTTTTGTTATCATTCTAGCGGGCTCGTATGTGGCGCTAACCGTTTTGGGGCGCCCTCCGGGGCTAGCCCAGATCCCTTTGACCGAAGCAGAGCCTGACGTCTTGGGTGTTAGCATATCCTTTACAAACTCTCCAGCAACAGAGCGTCCTTATAGTCCTAAGGGACGCCTCTCTCCCTTCCTACAGTCATGGGTATGAAAGATTTTTTTTTTGTTCCCTTATAGTTATCATGTTTGTATCTGAATAAAAAACAAATCACATATTCTTATTATAAAATCTTTGTAGGGATATATCTTGAATGTGTGCTTTGAAATTGTGTAGAGAATCTACATCTTATCAGTTTTTATGTGCTCCTCATGTAATGCATAGTGCAGGTTGATATGAGTAAGCAGGCTTAAGATAATCGGTTGTCACTTTTTCAACCCTCAGGAAGAAAACAGCAGTGCCTGCAACCAGAGGGCTGATGTCTTGCAAAAGAAGCTGTCTAAAGAACAGCAGGATTTACAGGTTTGCATAACAATGGCTATTATCCCCTGTGTTTATCTACTGTGTTTCACTTTAATGATCGTAGGTTTCCTTGGAAGTGAGCGACTTCACTTGACCTTTTGCACCGCTTGTGTGAAAAGCACTCGTGAGAAATCATTGCTTGGAAATAAAGTCTCACATTTAATGTATTTTTATTGAACACTGGTGTGTGTTGGAATTGGTTACTAATGCTCGAATGGAGCATTTTAGTTTTCATCTGAATAAAACCGAAACATTTAAGAAAACAAGTTGTTAGGAAAATGACCTTAAGCATACAGGCAGAAGTACAATGTAGTCGTTTGGATTAAAGTATTTCCTTTTGCTAAAATGGCCTGGTCAAATTCCAGACCTGAATCAGACTGAAAACAAATAACCCCAAGACACACCTGTTGAGTCCAGCTCTTGATGCTCTGACCCGATTTGTTTGCCTGACAAGATGCATCCGACCAGACTGTTCGTCTTATTGCGTCATGGAACATTGATGTGACAGCCAGTCTGAAAGTCAACCTAAAACTGCGCCTACTGGTTGAATAGGCCCAAACAACATCACCTTATCATCTTTTTCTGTACTTCCGAGCTCCTAGAATGAATAAGCTAACTATTTATTGAATGATTTATTGGCTACCTATATTAATTTCTGTCCAGTTGATCATTTTTGGACTAACAGCAGTAAGTTTATGTTGCCGTTTGATTGTTTTAATTACTGACTGATTCATGACATCCCTGTCAAATTGCTGCGCAGTCCGACTGAAATAGAGCTCAGGTGTATCTCAGTGAAGATTGTCTGAGTCGGAGGAACTCGTATGTGGCCTGTGACACCGTATTCACTTCAACATGTTAAAAGTTTTGTGTACAGGATCCGACATTATCTTCCAACTCTGGTTGGATACAGTGGCTTTTTTGGCCCTTCAATTATTTAGTTTAGTTGAGTAATACAAAAATATAAAATCAAAGTCTGTAAGCATACAAAGCTTGTAGAGACATATTTAAAAGCCTGTAAACTGAATTTGCAGCTATTATAAATGTGGTTCTGCAGGTAAATGACTTGCAGGTGTAAAGTAAAAAGCATCCCATATTGACACTTTTTGTTAGTAAACTACTTGAAAACTATGCATCCTTGTTCCCAATTGTATGCTACTTTATTGCATAATTAGTAAACATCAAGTAGGAAACTACATATATTTTAAACGTTGTAGCGTGTGGAAGTTGGAAAAAGTTGTATGAATACTCTTGCAAAAGTATTTAAATGTGCATATTTGCTTATTTGTGTGGTACATCCATCTCAGACCAGTGCTTTGTTTTGATTACTCCCGTCACACTGTCTAGGCGATGAAAGAGGAGTACAGCAGGATCCCCTCCCCCAAACTACTGAAGGACATCCAGGAAGCTAAAAAGCACATTCCTCAGCTGCAGGGTCAGCTCTTCAAGGCCACAGAAGCAACACAGGTACCAAGTTTGAAATGTGGCTCAGAAAACAGGAAATGTACTGACTCAGATCTACCATAAATATCCTAGCAATCTTTTTATAAATTTTTTTGTAGTGCATTTGGGGGGATCATTCCAGACATCCTAATCTCATCAGAGGATTAGGCTTCCTCTGTGGGAAGCCACTCTTTTGTGTCTGCATGGCAGAGTGTTTTACATCTCTCCCGTTTTATCCAAAGTGTTTTCTGCATGTTAAGTCGCTGCGTGTCAGTTGCAATTTATCAAATCAGACTCCGGAAATGTAATTAATCAACTATGTTACTCGTTAGTTTGCCAACCTTAGTGCATTGGATGATGTAGACTGTGACCAATTTGAACTACTCGCAGTTTTAACAAATTTTGCATGGATCTTCAGGAGGCTGTATCAACAGCCGATGCAGACGACAGCAGCGTACACGAAGCGGATCGCACGCACACCCCTAAAGCAAACAACAGCACAGATCTGTTCTGGAACAGCACTCCCGTAAGTACTGCCTTCAATTCGTCATGCTAAATTTTCCTCACTTTTACAAAGTCCGAGAATATTAATTACTGGGATGCAATTACTTTGCATTCACATAGTTTTCTGTGTCAGAAAAAAAAACAGAGCTTCATCCTTTTCCGTCCCGTTTCTAGATATTCCCCAGTTTTGGACCAGCGTCTCCAGAAAGCCAATGTGCGAAAGAGTTCTCCTGCCCCAGCCCAAAGAGCACACCTCGAAACAGCTTCAACTCCTGCCACTCACCAGAGACTGAGGATACAACTGACCTGGTATTTAAACTGCATTTACATATTCCTGATATATTATTATTGTGCACATATACTTGGGCTGTATTTATATTTTTGTGTTGCATAATCATTTTATCCTGGAATAAGACCCTCTAAAATAGATGAAGAGAGAAAGGGTTATAGAAGACTTGAAAAGATGTTGCAGTGGAGGTTCTAATAGACTTTTTTTTATTTTATTTGTTTGTTTTTTTACAGGACTCTCTGTCACCGACTGCTTTGAGCATTCATTCCTCTTCTCGCGTTATCTCGCAAATTTTCGGAGCTGAAGATGACTATTTTAGTCGAGACCAAGAGCAGGTGGGATATTCCACAAGCTGATGTTAACACACATAACATACCATTTAAAAAAAGGAGTTAAAAGAAAGTTGTGTACGTGTTTTCAGACAAACGGCCAGTATGACACATTTAACAGTATTGAGCAGCTCAAATCTCGCCCTGCCCACCTCGCAGCCTTTCTACATTACGTCATCTCTCAGTTTGAACCTGCTCCTGTGGTAAGACTCTTCTGTTAAGTAATTGTCTGGGGTTTTTTGTTTGTATTTTCTTTCAAAACAGGTCTTCTAAATTAACCCTAATTTTCTGTTTTTAGCTGTGCTACCTCTATGCTGAGCTCTACAAGCAGACCAACTCCAAAGAGACCAGACGGGTTTTCATGGACCTCCACCATTTTTTTATGGACCGAGGAGCAGTGAGTTGTACATACTCAAGATAAATTACATTTGTACTTGAATGCTGTGGAAGGCTACCAAAGTTTTATGAAACATTTAATAGTTTGATTTCTCCTAATCATGAAATGTCTTTCTCTTTAATAAATACAACTATTGCTTTGACATCTTAAAAAAAACATGCCATCATCACAACTAACTGATCTAAAACGATTTTCTGCTGCAGAATTTAAAAGTTCCTGTTCCTGAATCTGTTTCCTGTGATCTTGGTGAGAATGTCATATTGTGTTATTTTGTTTATCCGTGAGTTCACGACCTTACATTTACAGTAGGGTTTATTTGTTGTTGATTTTTCTTTTTGAAGACCGGCGGCGTACAGAGCTAATACCGGAGGAAATAAATAGGCAGCATGTTCAAACACTGCAGGATTCTCTGCTCGCTGAAGTTGAGAAAGACCTCGAGGACTTTAGGTAAACCAGGCCAAACTTGACCTTCCTATGTAAAAAGTTTCACAGTGTTTAATAGATACTATTATTTATTTTTTTTGATTCCAGACAAAAACGTAGTATGGGCCTAACGGTGGCTGAAGCTGAGCTGTCCAGACTGGACCAGGAGAGAGCTCGAGATCGTGTCACTCTTGAGCGGGAACGTTCATATGCTGAAAACATAATCTCCAAAATAGATGATATCCTGTGAGTCTCTCATTTAGATGAATTCATCAATGTATACATACAAAGTTTGCAATTATGCAACATTAAAATTAAATTTAGGGCTTTAATGATCTATGGAGATGTTTCTTTTTCTGCTTAAAGTGATCACACAGTTGAAAATTTCAATTATCTTAAAGCAGGAATTGGATTTTTTGAGTGAAAATTTAATTTGTGGAGGCAGGAATTAGATGCCAATTCATGCATGTGCACCTAAGAGTTTGTATTACTATTCCACCCTTTAAACAACTCTTCAATGAAAGCATTAAAAACTGGCCTCTTTATTAGGTACACCTTGCTAGTACCAGGTTGGACCCCCTTTTGCCTTCAGAACTGCCTTAATCCTTCATGGCATAGATTCAACAAGGTACTGGAAACATTCTTGAGAAAGTTTGGTCCATGTTGACATAATGACATCATGCAGTTACTGCTGATTTTTCGGCTGCGGATCCATGAATGATCCATGCTTTCATGTTGCGGACGCCAAAATCTGACCCTACTATCCGAATGCTGCAGCAGAAATGGAGACTCATCAGACTAGGCAATGTTTTTCCAATCTCCTATTGCCCAATTTTGGCGAGCCTGTGCGAATTGTGGCCTCAGTTTCCTGTTGACAGGAGTGGCACCCGCTGTGGTCTTCTGCTTCTGTAGCCGATCTGCCTCAAGGTTGTGCATTCAGAGATTCCCTTCTGCATACCTTGGTTGTAATGAGTGGTTATTTGACTTGCTGTTGCCTTCCTATTGGGTCAAACCAGTCGGACCGTTCTCCTCTGACCTCTGGCATTAACAAGGCATTTTCACCCACAGAACTGCCGCTCAATGGATATTTTCTTTTTTTCTGACAATTCTCTGTTAACCTTAGAAAGATGGTTGTGAGTAAAAATCCCATTGGATTTGCAGTTTCTGAAATACTCAGAACAGCCCATCTGGCACCAACAACTATGCCACGTTCAAAGTCACTTAAATCACCCTATTTCCGTATTGTGATGCTCGGTTTGAACTGCAGCAGATCGTCCTGACCATATCTACATGCCTAAATGCATTGAGTTGCTGGCATTTGATTACTGATTAGGAATTTGCGTTAACGATTAGTTTGACAGGTGTACCTAATAATGTGTGTGTGTGTGTGTGTGTGTGTGTGTGTGTGTGTGTGTGTGTGTGTGTGTGTGTGTGTGTGTGTGTGTGTGTGTGTGTGTGTGTGTGTGTGTGTGTGTGTGTGTGTGTGTGTGTGTGTGTGTGTGTGTGTGT
>JAVLVB010000580.1:2339011-2351764 GCA_032876305.1 Orestias chungarensis | reverse complement strand
AGACTACAGAGGAAGACAAATGGTAAGACATCTCATAATATCTCAAATGCTTAAATTGGACATTTTCTTACTAACTTAATGAATATTTGAGTGGTTTATTGCAACCACATTCGAACGAATGTGGTTTGGTTTTTTTATTTTGGGACTGAACTATGCCAGAAGTAGTGATTCCTTTATCAAAGACCTTGTCTATAATGTTTCTACCAAGAAGACTTAACAAATCTGACACATTCCTTTGTGTCAGTGAAGCTCCAATTTGCAGCCAATAAGGCATCTAGCCAGACCCTTAAAGAGTACATGTAATTTATGCAGCATGTTTATATTAAATAATTCAAAAGTGTGACTGATTGAAACTCGCTTGTTTGATATGCCATATGGCCTCAGCAGCGCACAGATGGGTTGTCTAGAAATTGTATGAGAAAGACTGAGGTGACATATGGCACAAGTCACACTGTGCATACTTGTGCTTTTCTCAATCAAACAATCCCTGAATTTTTTCATTAAAGTAAGGATACCACACTCAAGTTAACTTACCTTGTTTTTTTCATTAGCTCTACAATACAGATTGTTATCTACACATACATGAAGCACCTCGGCGTGAGGCTAAAGGAGCCTCGAAACCTGGAGTCCAAACGGGGTCTGAATCGCCTTTTCCCTAAGATGAAGGTAGCATATGTGCTTCCCTGTCCACCATTCTCATTTACTCTCGTCAACCATCTAATGCTTTGTCTCGTAATTTTCTTTACAAACGCGCAGAAAAGTATTAGGATGGATAAAGAAGGCGATGAGAAAGTGAAAAAAAAGTTTTTAAATCTTGTACCTCAGCGTCGTCCCAGCCGCATTGAAGCAGCATCAGGTGAGTGTTTGGTTTAGGGTGTGTGTGTTTGGGAGGCTATCAAATCTAACTGAAAGCAGATAGTTTTCATGTGCTTTTTTTTCCTTCTATTGACATTGGATCAACATAAACCTAATCTATTTAAGGTCAGTCAGGGTGACCCAAATAATTTCCTACAAGCTAAATGCCGGAATAATCAGTGAGGAAAGTTCCAGATAATTTTCTTTTAGTACTTTCTTGCAATATAAAAGTTTAGATTTAAAAAAATACCATGTTTTTTAGCAGATGTTTTTGTGACTTGGTAGTGTCAAATAGGATGCAACTGCATAGTTTCAGAAAGCTTTGGCAAATATTTTTAACCAGAGATAGGAGAATTGGTTGCTATGCCGATTCTTTTCCTACAGATGTCAAATGTTCTCATTCGTATGTGAATCAAAAGACAAACGGAAGGATGGATGCGGCCATCTACTTCCCTTAATGCCATCCCGCCTACCTGCACTGCCCTCACGATCGACATATTGGGTTAAATTTGGAGGAGAAGCGGGGAGATTTAGAAAAGCAGATCCTCATAAGCGTGCCTCATAGGTGATGGTGCAGCACTAGTTTGTGGGGGTTGTTTTGCTGCAGGAGGGAGTAATGCACGTCACAAAACAGCTGGCAATACAAGAATAAAAAAAAACAAAAAACAACTGTCTTACACTGTAGAAGCAACGCTTTAGCCAGAAGATTGAATATTGAGCACAAATGGCTTTCTAAACAAACAATGAGTACAAGCTTTTTGCCAGATTACAACCACAATGAAAACAAATGTTATGTTTCAGCGTGGCCATTACAAAGCTCAGATCGCAGTGCACTGGAAGATTGGTGGGCAGAGCTAAAAAAGGCGTGTACCTGCAAAGTGGCCTGCAAACCTGACTCTGTTACAGCAGCTCTTACAGGAGCAGAGAAGCTTGTGGAAACAATTCTAGTAGCCCTATCTTACTTAAAACAGGAAAGTTTTAATATGGTTTAATGATCATCATTCTAGGAAACAATGGTTATGCATCACTTTAAACACTAAATATGTGTTATTTGCGAGTTATTTATGAACACCAATTAACTTATTTGCTTTTTATTTTTTTTATTATTATTTTTTTATGGTAACACAGCAAGCAAAGCCCTGGAGGGTCGGCCCCGGCCCCAGAAACAGCTGTCTCAGCCGACACTGGGCGCAATCGAGCAAATGGACCCTACTCGTCTGAGGGGCAGCCAGTCCAGCGAGGGCCCCGAACTCACTCACTCTCTGTCCGTCCCATATCCAAGCAACACCATCCACAGCATGGATGTGATCCGAGACGTTGATATAGGTGAGCTTTTGGGTGATTTATTTCATTTTTTAGAATAAAAAGTTGCCAATCTTAGTTTAGAGCATCCTCTTACTTTGAAGCATTAAAAAGCATCAAAACACCAAACAAATAAACTTCATTTTTAATTGGCTTTAACAGCTTGAAAACTAGTTTGTAAAGAGATTTCTTTGGCTCTTCCATAAGTTTAAAAATGTTGAAGAACCATGCAGAATTTATATCGTTGATATGAGTAAGCAAGGTGAATAATTCACATTTTGTTTGACAAACATTTTGTTTGAGCAAAAACTTTGAATGACAAGCTCAAACGTGACGCTTCAATGGTGTTTAGCTATATATCTTTAAAGGCCAGTCTAGTCAGATACATACTGACCAGTATGAACTTATTCACCAGCCAGTGTTTCTAAAAGTTGAAATTTTTGCCAAAGTATTTTGTCAATGTCATCTATTTAGTTCTCTGTATCATTATAAGGACATTAGCTGCTTCTATTATGGGGTATCTTAATTGCACAATACAAAAATCATTTTCTTAATCTTAGGTGTTCCTGCTGCTTTGTATTTGTGAGAATATTTTTGCAATTTATTCAGAACAAAATAGGAGCTTCCACAGCCGTTACCTGCTGACGAAGTGGTCTAGAAGCATCTCGTTACTTTCATGTCTCTCAAACAAACTTCTGAAACACCTCTGTTACCCGTCTTTTATTAAACTTCAAACGTTGTACATTTTATACATAGCGTTTTATATTTGGAGTAAAGCACACAGCTGTAAGGTTTCTCCCTTGATGCTCACAGGTTTTTATCCCACCAGATGTTGCAACACACAACTTATTTCTGCCTTTTTTGTTTGTCGTTTTCAGTGTGGGTGCCAAAATTGAGTTATAACATCATAGTTCATAATGCAATTAAAACGGTCAAATCTGACCGTTAATACTCAATTAATTGTTTCGTAGCATATATGAAACAAAAAATCATTTCATTCCCTCTAATTTGCTGGAATTGCATACCTAGGACAGATGTCCAGTTTACTATGTTGACTACAACTCCCATTCGTGTTTGGGAGAATGGGAGTTGTAGTCAACATAGTAAACTGGACATCTGTCCTAGGTTAGGGGTATCATAATTAAAAACCATCATTTTCAGCAAAGCGAACTCTCAGCTGATGACTCTTCTTTCAGCTGCAACCCTTTAAAGTTTATGTTGAGTTACTTAAAACTCTATGGGACTGTATTAAACTTTTTTATGAATTTTACTGAGAGAGACTTCCTACATTTACTCTTGTTTGGAGCAAAACGGCAGTAGAGCTCTGGCTCAACGTCTGTTACTTGCTATTAGTTTACAGTCGTTTAACCCTGAACCGGAAATAAAAATAAGCCTGATGGTTTTGAATTTAAATAGCTGTGCAATGGAGCAACCAATCAGAGTAGCCAATCTAGTGTGTGCGCTTCAGTCAAAGTTATAAATCAGTAAGCAATGCTCAGTTTTGGAAGCTTTGATTGTTTTAGGTTTTATCTCGGGGGGGGCAGTGTTGTAAAATATAGAAAAAAATGTTTTAACCATTTAAACTGTAAAACTGGTTGTATTGAGAGCAATATTAACTAAATCAATGCTTTGTTTGTATTTTTACTAAGGTTACCTGAATATTCTCTGTATTTGATCTTTAATACATTATTAGACTTAACTCCAGTGGGATGACCTCTAAAAATCTTTCTTCTCTCCTTACATAAACATATCTATGATCTGCTTGTTGATCATAAATCAAGTTATGTACCCCCTCTAAGCACAAGTTTACCTAAAATGTATGAGTCAGTTTCAGACTTGCTGATATATCTGTGTGTTAGGCGGGATTCCAGCATCAGCCTTGAGCAGGCTTAGTGACGCTCTTCAGCCTGATCCTCTGGAAGGATTGGCCAGCCATGATTCATGCGAGCTCGTTCCGGACAGGATACATGAGGAAGACAGAGATAGCGACAGGTTTGTTTAACAGAAACGTGTGAGGATGAAAAGGTTTTCCCAGTTTTGTCTCTAATTTGTCTATTAAACCTCTTTTAGAGCTTATGAGGGGACACCAAAGGCGGTTAGAAGGTGAGTGCGGCAGACCAATTTGATTTTGGTGCATTGGATTCATCTGAAAAATGAAGGGAGAAATGAAAAGTTGCCCCTTTTCTAATCCTAGATTTGAGGGTGTAGGTGATGACCCGAGCGAGGACGATCAAGGGACAGACTCTGAACTCGATCCCCCCAATTGGCAGCAGCTGGTTGGACCAGAGCTCCTCGCAGGACTCAGGCCTCATGAGATCAAGAGACAAGAAGTTATAAATGGTGAGAACATCATTTTCATGATAGATGACGGTATAACCACAAATATATTTTATTGGGATTTTATATATGCAACACCCTGGGGGTCTCTGAGCCATATGCCACTCCATTGTGGCAATTGCCAAACCAAACAGTAAACATTTTTAAATAAAAAGAATATCCCCTTTATGTTTTTAAGTAGGCATGTTTATTTGTAAAACTTTGATGCTGTAAAATCTTTAATAATGGAGCACTGCTCAATCCGTTATCTAAAAATGTACTAAGAACAGTTCCTTTGTCAGCGTTCTGGGACATGGCTTTCCAACTGAACGGATACGTTGGGCTAAAAAATATTTAAAACCAAAATGTCTCTAGTAACTGGAGGAGCTCCAGAGATCTATTGCTACATTGCGACAATTTGTCGACTCGACAACCAATCGTGTGCCCCATAACTCTGGCCTTTGTGGAAGATTATCAAAGAAAAAAATCATTAAATTAATCATTCTGTAGCAAGGACGGGAAAGCTGGTTGCTCAGTGCTAGTAGAGCTAGTAGACGGAACCAAAAGTTGTAGGTATTTGGTAAAAGTGGTACTAGCAGGTTATAACCATAGAAGCTGCACCTTTGTAAAAAGGTCAATAAAAAACAAGCAGTTTGAATACCTTTGTATGACGCTAGGAGACCATGAATACGAAAACTGAACAGGTGCAGTCAAATGCTGCTGTATGATTAGATGAAGCAGAAATCCTTTGAAACACGGCAGTGATTCACTTCCAGGTTTCTTCCAAAGCGTCCATAATGCTGAAGCGACTGTGGCTGTTTTCACTCTGAGCTAACTTCTTTCACATTGTCCACAGAGCTGTTTTATACAGAGCGTGCGCATGTACGGATGCTGAGGGTGTTGGACCATCTTTTCTACCAGAGGCTGTCCAAAGATGCAATCCTTCCTCCTGCTGACATCAAGAACATCTTCACCAACCTAGAAGAGGTTCTACAGCTGCATGGTACACTGGAAATAAACCCACTGCTTGGATAAAAAATAAACATGTTTGAATGATGTACTCTTTAACACATTCTATAAATAAGTAAAACATATTAACAGTGTGTTTGTTAAATTTCAGTTTCAATATTTGAACAAATGACAGCTGTTCGAAAGAGAAACGAGTCTTCAATCATAGATCTGAAAGGGGAGGACTTACTGTCATGGGTAAGTACAATATTCAAGTCTAAAGTGATGTTGTTCTTGCATAATTTCTTTAACATGTCACACCATTAAAACCAACTTCACCACACAGGATTTAACCCTCTTGAAATGTTTCAAGTGCTTCCACGGTGCCATCACAACCTTCATTAACCTTCAGTATCATTAATGGGCATTTTATGTGACAGACAAACTGAGAGTTAAATAAAAATGGTGCTTTTAGTTTTACCACAGATGCTAAATTTAGGTCTGAATGTGCTTTTATGTCAATCGGATCATTTTAGCGCTGGCTGTTCATTTAGGTCATTTTGCAGCGTGTAAGGGGCTAATGGCTAACTCATAAACTGAGCACCTTCCCTGTCCCTGCTTAAGAATGCCATCCCCGCAGCATGATGCTGCCACCACAATACTTCATCAGGGGATGGTGTGTAGTGTTAGTTTTTACTCACGATAGTGTTTTACTTGTAAGCCAAAACAATGTACTGGACTGTCCTCTATATAGCTTGTGGCAAATAAAAAATCAAATTTCATAAGGCTTTCTTTCAACAATAAGTTTTCTGCTTTTTCATAAAAGATAAATAAGAAAAAAAAGAGCCAGATATGTATAATGCATGACTGAGTTCTATTTTGAGCCTGAGTGTGTCTTTTAGCTCCTTTTCCAGTTTAACACAGAAAAATAAGATGAGTAATTAAAAAAGCAGTCCACATTTACCAGATTTTTTATTAATGACGTTTTAGACGGGCTTCACCTTTACAAATATCAGCTACTTTGTAGCTGAGATTTGTGATATTTTATTGTAATATCAAATGGGACGGGCTACAACACCGGGAGGGTTTTGAGGTATTTAGAGATTAAGTGTGAATTCTATTCTTAGCAATAATTTCAAACAGATTAAATTTATGGTTTTTCAATGTTGGCACTCTGGAAACAACATTAGTAAGAAGAAGGATTTTAAAGTTTAAGAGATGTCTTAAAAACAGGGGCGTCAATCTTTTTCATTTTGGACCATGTCAAGATAATGAAGGTCCTCAAATGGATAAAACCTTCAAATAAAATTCAATGACATTAAATATCTTTTCACAATAACGCCATTTTACAGTGTTGGGATAAAAACGCCTTTGACTTGAGTGATAAAATAAGATTTAAGCATCAAAGTTCTATTTAGAGACTGTACAGTTTCATAAAATATACCCCCTTCCTTTATTTGTATTTGTTTGCCAATTAAAATGAGATATTTTCCAAGTAAATACAACTATTAAGCGTTCACGTTTGAACTGAGCATAATAAGCAAGCAACAGCTCTCACTAACCCAGATTAGGGTAAAGAGCTGTTTACAAGAATCGGCTCGTTCGTGAACATCGCATAACTACCCCACAACCCGAGGGATAAGCAAAAGATAATGAAAAATATAACATGTTTGGCTGTAAGAAAAGCTAAATAATTTACTTGAGGTTTATTTCGGGGCTCTTTTTCTGACACACATCACAAATTTGAAGTGAGCTCAACTCTGAACATTGATCAAGTCCCAAAAAGTTTTCGGTGTGTAAAGCAAATAAGCCAAGTCCTCTTCCTAGAGTCAGCTGAACTGATGTAGCTGTAAAGATTTGTATTACCAATAGTTGTGACTGACTGAGATTCTCTTTCTCTTTGTTTTTCTGTGTGGGTTTGTGGTGGAAAAACAGTTCAGCGGTGCTGAGGAGGAAAAGATCAAGCAGGCAGTGGGGACCTTTTGCAGTAACCAGCCCTTTGCACTAGAGATCATCAAGACTAAGCAGAAGAAAGACTCGAGGTTCACCTCGTTCATCCAGGTACCTCAATGCGCTTCGTTACTGTGCACAGATATTAATCCTACAATATATTTCACCGTGGAAGGTCTGCTGACTCGTATTGTTATTTTTAGGAGGCTCAGAGTAACAGACTTTGTCGACGACTGCAGCTAAAGGACATCATTCCTGTGGAGATGCTACGGCTCACCAAGTACCCCTTGCTGTTGGACAACATTGTCAAATACACAGGTGAGGTGATGCTGACGGAGCTGTTTGGGCACAGCAGATTTTTTTGATAATTTGTTAACTAGTTAACTAATTAGTCTGTGTGTCTATGGGTAGGGTATGAAATGCAGTGTGTAGTTTAGTTGTTTTAATGCTGTGTTTAGTTTGATTGAGGATTATTGTGTTAAGCAGAGAACAATGCTGATTAAAAAGTCTAATGAGAACTATCATAAATGTTCCTATGAAAAGAATCCTGCGCATAAATGAAACCATTTTTCACAATATTAGTTTAAATGTAAGAGATTGAAATTTAACCGAGTCTAAAAAAGTACGTTATTGTAAGATAGAAAATGCATAGTTCTCCTAACATCTAACACCTAACATCGATCTACTGTGCAGTGACTGTATTTACTAATACAGATTATACACTCTAAATAATACTGATATTTGACATAGTTGAATTGTTATTTATCACTGAATCTGAATAACTGTTGATAAGTGCAGGAAGGAGGGTTCAGAATGTCAAGTTTGAACAGAAATATTTACTGCTATTATTGTTGTCGACATTTAGTTTTTTTAAATGATCTTTTTCACTTGTCATATTTAAACCAGTTAGGTTCTATAAAAGAGTAAATCCATAATTGATAAAATACAATAGAGTTGTTATTCTAATATCTTAATGGAGTATAAAACATAATTAAGATTGAAAACCAGCTCTTGGGTCTCAGTAATAAATGACACATTGACTTTTAAGGAATTACCGAGACTAGAGAACAGATTATCGTGGTAACGGTCATGTGGAGTGATTTCACATTTCCGGAAATGTGGCCCTCATTATTAGGGCCATAATTATATTCTTAGCAGGAGTTTGTGTCTGGACAAAGCCTTTATGCTAAAATATGACCAGCTCTTACAGGGGCATAATGCCTGTGCTTTATCATAGTTTCTAGGAATTATAGGGTGTTAATGGCCACAGGAAGTATCCATTTATCCCACAGTTCCCCGGGGAACCGGAGTCCTTACAGCTTGATGTCATAATGTTTTTCAGACGATCCAGCGGAGAAATACAAAGTTAAGCAGGCAGCAGACTGCTGTAGAAAGATCCTCTGCCACGTCAACCAGGCTTTAAAAGAGTCTGAGGACAAACAGGTTGGTTTTTTTATTTTAAATCATTGTGTAAGACTTCCTCTTTGCCTCCTTTGTGTAAGACCGTTTGTTTGTTGTTCCAGCAGTAACAATATCTTCCAAGTTTTTTTTCCTCCCCTCATAGAAAACGTCATATTTCTTCAATTTCAATTGTTTTTTCGCTCTTTCCCACAGAGATTAGAGGACTACCAGAGAAGATTGGATCTCTCCTCTCTAAAGCAGACAGACAACCCGTTGATCCTCGAGCTAAAGGTGAGCGATCTACATAAAGAGTGTTAGCTTCACTTGTTGGTTCTCCAGCGGCAGTCTCAAGGATGTGCAGGATGAGAAATTGGGTCCTCAAATCTCTTAATAATTTTTTTTCTGCCGCACATCCAACAGAACCTGGATTTGACCAAGAAGACGCTGATTCACGAGGGCTCGCTTACATGGAAAATGAACAAGGACAAGACTATTGGTTTGCACTGATTATTTTATTGGGATTTTAATATGAATGCATTCCTCATATGACATAAGAAAGTGAATGGATTCGTCTTTTTCTTTTCCTTTTTTAGAGCTCTACACGCTCCTCCTGGAGGACATTCTTGTTCTGCTACAGAAGCAAGATGAACGTCTGATCCTCAAGTGTCACAGCAAGATCCTGGCAGGCACCCCAGATACAAAACATATCTTCAGCCCCATCATCAAACTCAACACTGTTCTGGTGCGCTCTGTGGCCACAGGTCAGTTTGCAGTCGCTGCAACCGATATTTTTTCTTCACATTTTGTCATGTTATAACCACAAACCTTTTGTTTGGGATTAAATCTGATAGACAAACAAAATGTCCTGCAGAGTAGTTGCATATAAAAACTGTTGGTTCCAGCTCCTCCCAGTCATTACATGACAGACTTTTGTAGTCTGAAAATAGTATTATTGTTTTTGCACAGTTGCTTAACCTCTTTGATTTTTGGATAGACACATTTGTTCATATAAATCGTCATATCTTTCCACAGACCTTTCGTTGGATTTATTTCTGTATGTTGATAAGTACGTCCCTAACATATGAATAGGATTTGGTCCATCACAAACATATAAAGCAGGTTTTAGAAATACACTATATAAGAGCTTCCCTGCCACCATCGTATTTCACAGAAATACAAATAAAATATTACCTTTGTTGTTAGTAGAACCATTCTGATTTTCACTTAAGGTCTTTTGACTTCAATTTTCTAAAGTTCTGACTCTGATTGATTTTCTCTCCTGGCAGACAACAAGTCCTTCTTCGTCCTTTCCATGTCTGACAACGGTGCGCAGATCTACGAGCTAATGGCTCCCACAGTCTCAGATCAGAAAACGTAAGAAAAAAATTCTCTACGATCGTTTGATTTGACATTTGTTTTTTCGCAAAAGTTGTTTCTGCCGCTAACAAGTATTTTTCTCCTCATACACAAGGTGGCAGGCTCTGATCTCAAAAAGAGCTGACACCATGAAGGTCAAACCTCACAGCGTCATACCATTACCTCAGACCGAGTATGCTTCTTTGCCATTTTATAATCCTCTCACATCAGACAGCTCTCAGGGTTTCGGCTTGTTACTGAGTTAAAGTTTTGATGTGTGTGTGGGTGTCTTAGAGGGGAGAGAGACGGCGTGGAGATCATTACGGCTGGTGTTTCCAGACTGAGCCGAGAACTGGATCGCACATCGACTGGCAGCACTCAGTCCACCGGTAACTCATGCCGCTCATTTCTACTGTTTCGATTGAACAACATATTTCTATCGACAGTACCAGGATTTTGCAGATATGTGGATAATAACCGACAACTGGGGTCGCTCATCTATAGATAAGGAGAGCGGCCCAGCGTCTAGGAGTGCGCTGCAAAGCTCCCTGCCTGGCAGTAACCCCTTCGATGACGTAAAGACAGACGGCGAGGAAGAGGAAGGTTTTCTGGACCCAGACCTTTCTGGTGACGTGTCTGAAGTGGACAGAGAAGGAGACTCTTTTGATGTCTTTCCCTCAAGGGCAGACGAAGCACTAAAAACACGTAAGGGTGCCAAATAGATCAAGAAATATCCTTACTGAGCTCATAAATTATAAAAATGTTTTTTTTATCTCAGTGGCTGCATTAAAGCAGGTCCTGGTGAACCAGCTTATGTCCCAGGAGGCGGCACAACAGACCAAACGTTCCACGGGAGTCCGCCTCCTGAGGACCACCTCGCTGAGGACCCCGACAGACAACCGCACAGAGGTGATGGTTCACAACGGCTCAGAGCAGAGCGGCTCCAAGGCCGAGGACCTGACTCGGGACCTTGGATCAGGGGACACTGGATTCTTTGATTCTCCTGAAGATTACGGTACGTGCAATAGTTCGTTAAAACTCTCCTGGAAACTTTGTTTTTGTAATCTCTCGTTTTGGTACAGGATGTTTAGTCCTGGAGGGTTACGGAGGCCCAGGCGAGAGCAGCACGGATACCGACATCCTGGCATTGACCCCTGGGAGACAGCTGAGAACCTCACAGGGCTGCGCTGCCGACTCGGGCATCAACTTGAGGTTTTCTTCAACGTCGCAGATTGGCAGCCTTTCCACTTTCAGCCGACAGGTGTTGTCTCACCTTAGAAATCTTCAGACCAGCCTCAGCTACTTAAAGGTAATCAAAATTACTCATCATTAGGCTTTTTTAGCCGCTCAGTACAACATTTAACAGATTTTAGAAAGTCTTAAGTATGGAGGTTTTTTTAATCTCTTTAATCTTTTTTCATCCTTCCATTAATTAGCTTTCTTGCTCAGATATTGACCAATAAATCTGAAAATTTGAGTGTAGTAAATTAATTATGAAATACTGAATTGATAAATGTTGTAGGTTATAGCCAAATACAATTAGATTTGTTTTTTTCCTCTTACACAGGAGGTCGAGACTAAGTACAATAATCTATTACACCAAAGGACAGAGCGGTCATCCACAGACACAGACGGAAACAAAGGTATTCACAACCCCGCATAGATCCTCCAATTTCAATTTCTGTACTTTTTCTAATTTTCCAATCAAATCTCTCTGTTGATTCAGATAAAAGATAGTGTGGATGTCAGCGGTGAAGCTTTTTTTTTTTTTTTTTTTGGCTTTTCTCCCGTGGAAGAAGCAGTGGCCCTCCGTCTGTTCTCTCTTCCAAAGCCCTGGACTTTCTGGACGTCCTACAAGCTTGTCCTTTGACTGCTGAGCTCTCCTTTTTTTTTTCCATCACCCACAGCCACCGCAGGGAATAATAAACTTAAGTGTGGAGCAAATGTTTCTGAAGGGAGAATTCTTCCGTGCGCTGCCATGCTATCCCTTCTCAGCACAAAGGCAAACAGGGAAGTGGGATCGACCCCGGATACCTCGACCCCTATTTTTTTACCATTTAACCCCGTTTTTTTTGTTCCACCTCTAAACTCCCTGCAAGAAAGAGAACTTATACCAAAATGTAAAAAGATGTGTGTTTAGAATATATATATATGAAACACAAACAAGAAAAGGAAAATTTTAAGATAATGTATTAAGATTTTTTTTTTATTCCCAAGATGTATTTATTTTCTTTATTTTCTTTTTTTTCTTTTTTAAGTGTTTCCCAAGCTGCGTGCATCCTTTTGTTGACCATAGTGTTACCTTTTTTTATAGCTGCTTATCCTGCTTTGGTTACACGTGGTTGGAGTGAACGCTCGCTTGCTCGCATACAAGCGCTCCGGCGTACCTTGATGATTGGCAGCACTATATCCAGACTGATAAGAGGTCAGAGTTGCGCTAGGGATGAATAAATCCAGTGTATTAAAACGCCCGAACATTGTTAGTCTAGAATTTAACACAAATTCTAGGTTTGGTTTTAACTAGAATGAAGAGTCTTGAGGCTCTGATCTGGTCCTGTTGCATTTCTTGTCCCGCTCTCTCTTTTTCTCATTTTGCGTGTGATTCTTTCCACCAACCCCCCCCCC
>JAVLVB010000580.1:2327645-2338911 GCA_032876305.1 Orestias chungarensis | reverse complement strand
CCCTTATGAACTTCTTTTGGCGTCTTCTTTTTTCCTCCTTTGAGCAGTCGAGTGGCTCTCATGCTTATTTATCCCTTCCCACACTCTATATGTCATGCTTCCTGTTCTGCCTCTGGTTAGCTTGCTCTGTTACCCTCTCCTACAAGGAGCGGTCATGCTCTCTCTCTCTCTCTGTATCAGCTTCTGACAGAAATGCTGCTTGGTTCTGCTACCGTCGGGGATACTGATCCGAATGCCCAAAGTCTCCTAATAATGTCATGAAGTTCATCATATAGTGTACAATGATCAAGTTGGAAGGTTATGCATAACGTTACAAAATAAAAAGGTGCCATGCTACACTGACAAAGAGAAGTCTAAATATTTTCTTCCTTATTATCTTAACGGTCGTTATATGGATTTAGTATGTGAACATTTTCACATTTTGTCATGGAACAGCAGCAAAACGTTATGTAATTTATTGGGATTTTATTTCGTATATTTAGTGTACACATTGGCAGGTTACACTCATTGTATTAGATATATTTTATTTGTAAAATTATTGCTGCATGAAACCTTCACGGGCAAACTAATTACTATGGACAACTGTCTTTGGCCAAAAAGATGCTCAAAGTTTTCTTTCTGTTCGTAAAAATGACTCAGATTTTTATAGAGTGACAGAGAGCTATTCAGCTATTAATCTTTTAACTATTAATACGAGAGACGAGCTCTGTCTGCCCAGCATATTTACTGTAATTCAATAATCAGGTTGATAATATAGTTTCCTTAGCTCACTTTGGGTTGTTTAAACTTTTGTAAAAGGTATGCCTAAAAGTCAAAATATAAGTACAATTATTTTCTGCTATCTTAAATTATGTTGTATATAGAGTACAAATATATACAATGCATTATTTTTAGATGTTTTCATGTTTTAATTTGTAATATCCAAACCAGTTCAGTGACTTTTGGTTGTTTAGATCAATTTGTTGCGTCCAAGTTCTCCTTGCAGTGTCTCCTGCGGACTGGTGTCTGCCTCCAGCAGTCATTGGGTGAAAGGTGGGAGTACGTCCTGGACATGTCCCCCATCCAGCACACGAGACAAACAACCATGCAAACACACTCGTACTGAAGGGCAATTATGTTATCGGTCTGGCCGAAGTACCTGGGGAGGCCAAGATTTGAATGTTGGAATGAAAGCGACACAAAACATGGATTTGGTCGTGTTTGCTTTGTGGTAAGGACTGTTAAAGCAACACTAAGGAGGTGTCAGGTGTTGGTCGATTTTGGCGGTAGTGTTTTCCTGAAGGAAGATGCTGAAGACTGCATTTCCCATGAGGACAAGCGCAAAGCATCGTAAAATCCTAACCTCCCGGTCGCCTGCAGTTTGATTGAAGTACATTTCTGTTTCCGGTGGCTTTGTGAAGGATGAACAGCGATTAGGTAATGAATCTAAATGTGAAACAATGTCATATGATGATGTTGAAAATAAGAAACGGGTGAAGTGACGTATGCCGTAAAGCAGTCAGCACATTTGTAGTTGTTCTGTGTGGCAGGGTTCCTGCCAACCTCCTCAAAGTTGCTTATTGCCACTTAAAGTGATACAGACCCCCTGGGGCCATGACAGAGGAGTCATTCAATGAGCTGTAAGTCGACGTACAATCACAAAAGTTATGAAAATATTTTATGAACTTTGAAAATTTAGTGTTGCTTTAAGTGTTATTTTTACGGCGGAAAGATTTGGTCTCTTTTCTGCCAACAAGCTAAGCTTCTAGCTCTGCATCAAAACGCTCAACATTTACACTTGTTCCTGCTCGAAAAATGCCTTGGTCGCTTCAACGGGTCATCAAGAGGATTGTTGAGAAGCTACTTGACTGATGGTTACTCATGTAAAATGTGAGAGACATCATTTTTTTTATGAACCAGGATTGCCCCTCCCCCGCTCTACCTCTTAAGTAAATCTGAATGTCGGGGAAAATTACAAATTTCTACATTGTGGATGAAAAAACCCACATTCAGTCATGGAACAAAGAAAGCTCGGCTGTTTGGGTTTGTAGAGTTTCATAAGGTAAATAAAGCATTATTAATAAGTTAAAACACTGGGGAGAAGGGAGTCCTTTGTTTTTATCACGTGTGTGTGTGTGTGTGTGTGTGTGTGTGTGTGTGTGTGTGTGTGTGTGTGTGTGTGTGTGTGTGTGTGTGTGTGTGTGTGTGTGTGTCCCCGTGCGTGCGTTTTTTCCCTGCTTCATCACACCTGATTTAAAAAAAGTCCACATTAACAGAGCTCTGCTGAACTGGCTGACATGCTGAGATAATTGAACTATTTAATTCAGGCATGTTGGAGCAGTTACGGATTTACGGGAGACCATCTGTTCATCTGGAGACCATCCCAAGGTAAGTAAAATAATTTTTTTCACATATCAGATGGGAAGGTGTTTAAATAATAGTTATATAGTTCTTGCTTACATTTGTTTTGTATCATCACATGAATAATCTGTTTTTATATGAAATTTTGATATGTATTTGGGTGCGTATGTTGTTGATAATCCAGAACTGATTAAACCAAGAAGTATGTCTGTACACGCACTCCCAGTTGAGGAGTCGCATTTATGTTACTTCACTTACTTATGTAATACTACTCTAATCTTCAGAGAAATTAGATTAACCAAATTATATTTATGAAATCTGTCTTTGTTCTTTCTGTGTAAACTTATATTAGTAACCTAATCCTTACATTAGGTCTAATTTTACTTGAGTGGGGGAATAAAAACAGGGCATTTTATTATTAGCCAGCCTCAGATCTGTGAAACCAAACTAGTTGACAAATAAGCTGCAGTGTTGTTACTTTTTTTCTACTTTTGGGTGTGAAAAGAACTTTTTCATATTTTTAAATGCCTAATGTTTGCAACCACACTAAAAGGACTGAAAAGGAGATGTTGATTACCAGCAGGTGGCAAACTTCCACCATTAACTCCTCTCTGAGCTAGACCCACCCCAAAACCTGCAGTGACATCAGTGATTTAAATAATCCAGGGTGCCTTTTGATTTTCTAAACAAATAATTTAACCAAGCTTCAGCTAAACCTCTTGCTGGTAATCATAACAAGGTGAACCTGGAAAGAAGCGGAGCCAGCACAGATCTATGCAGCCTATAATGTTACTTTCTTCAGGTTTGCAGCTACCTGGTGTAGTGTCAGAACCGGTCATGGTTCTGCGTTGTGTATCTGAGAGTAAGGCAGGGAGAAGCCACACACTTTGACGTGCTTCCTCAGTTTTTTCCCCTCAGTATGTCAACGTGCTGCAGCGAAGCAGAGAGGAGAGGGAAAGGACTTTTTCAGAGGAGATGGTGAAAATCCAAATGAGGTTGGAAAAAAAGAAAATAGGAGGGTGTGGGTTAAACTGAGTGGGAGGGTAGGCAATATATTAAAAGGAGAGGGATGGCAAGGGACAGACTGTGATGAAGACACAAGGGATATAAAAAGATTGGTAATTGATTCTTGTTTGTGCACCTGTCTTCGGGCTAATTGAAAACGCAAAGACAGAAAGGAAAGAGGTGTCAGTCACTTCGTCACAATTCAACAGGGCACTTTGTTTCATGCTCCAACAAGATGAGCTTTTTTCCCCTCTCATGCTATGCATCAGTGGCCCAAGTAATGCAGGAAAATAGATGCATTATCGAGACATTGGTCTTATTTGAACTGGCAACACAGGCTGCCGTTGCTCCTCTTATTTAAATGTCTCCACATGTTTCCTTGTGCTGTTTTTTCTTTTTTAAATCATCTTGAACATTACTTATAAGCTCTCCCCATGCTATATCGCTACAATCATAGTGTGGTGCAAAATATGTTTGTCCTGAAGGGGCTTCAGGATGATAGCCTACCTCACCCGTGTGACGAGAACCAAAGACCTTTGAGAGGTCCCACCAAACTGTTTCGCTGTCATCCAGTCTTGCACATCCGCTAAAAAGTGAAGCCCCACGTATCCACTCACGTGCAGATTCCCCTTGCCTTCTGAAACCGAATTCTCATTAATATGTTAATGCATCCAGCAGCGCATCTATTACCATACTGATGTTTCAGGTGTTGTATATTTACACATCAGGCTCCGAGTCTGGTGTCGCCTGTTTATCCTGTGTAACTGTATGAATTAGGCGGTTATTGTTGCACAATTACTGATGAAGTCTGATTGTGACGTTGTCAGTTCGAACTAAACATAACCACTCGAAGTCTTCACTCTTCAAATTCTTGCTAGGAATACACCTCCCCTGTTCACTGTGCTTCATTTTTTTCCCCCTCATTTGATATACTGCGCCGTTCATCAGTATTCATCTGTGTGTTTGCAGCAGGATGCTCTCAAGCAGCATCCTGATTTGCTGTTCTTACTTATGTATCAGTCAATGGTTATAATGAGAGTCATTTTAGGTCAAACTCAGGATCGGTCAAAAATGATTAGCAATTCTCTTCCAGTATCTTCAGTCGGCCTTTCTTACCTAGACATTGTGTTTTTTTTTTTTTTGTTTGCTAGTTTTTTTAAAGCAATTAATCACTGCCTGGTTGCGTTGTACTCATTTAAACCTTTATATTCCAAAGTTTGGATAAGATAATGGACAAAATTATGAAAAGAACTTCCAAAACAGATTTTAAAAAAGTGTTCAGATTTGAGGTACCTTGCAAAAATATTTCTTTCACATATTGTTCAGATTTTGTCACACTTCAGAGTAGTTGTTAAATAAGAGAAAATTGTTTCAGGTGTGTATTTTGTATTTTTTTTTTACACATAAAATTCAGATATTAGCAAGTATATTTCCAGTACCTGTGTGATAAATACAGTCCCGCAGAAACTTTCTTTTTTACTTACACTCAGTGTAAATTTAACTGTTCTGAGAAGGTCCCAGAGGTTCGTTGGAGAACATTAGTAAACAAACAGAATCAAAAAAAATCAGCAGACAGGTCTGTGAGAAAGATGTGGAGCACATAGCAGGCTTAGTTTATCAATAACTCAGGCTTTTGAGCATGTAACAGAACACTGTTCGATAAACCATCCAGAAACTGACCAAAACATGATTCTAAACTTACAGACATGGGGGTCCACCTTACATTTATTGAAATAGTTTGCAAGAAAAACATGATCTTGAGGAGGCAATTCTTCAAAGAAAGCTACTTTAAAAGTTTTATTTATTTATGTTTTTGTCTATTTGGGGTTAAGTTGGAAGAAATCTCTGATCCAATCAGAGTAAAATTAAGTTGTGTGCAAGATGTATACTCTGAAAACGGCCCTCATGGTCAAGTAGAGAGCATCATGGTGAACTGACACCTTTCTATGGCAGGAACGATAAAGCTGTTCAGATTACATAAGAAAAAGGAGGACGCTAAATAAAAAAGAAAAAAAAGCTGCAGATAAATCAGTTTTAGGCTGTGGTTCATTTTCTAGCAGGTCTGCTATTTTAAAAATAAAGCCAAAGCTAGAATGCGAACATACGATTAAATAATATTTAAGTGTTAACTTTGTAACCTTCATAAAATATTTTCATAACTTATGTGATTATACCTCAACATTCAACAACTCGTTGAATGACCCCTCCGTATCGCTATAACCGGCACTAACAAAACAACTATAAATGTGCTGACTGCTTTACGGCATTCGTCAATTCACTCGTTTCTTAGTTGCAACATCATCATATGACATTGTTACGCCACAATTAGATTCATCACCTCATCGCTGTTCCTTCACACAGCCACTGGAAACAGAAATGTTCTTCAATCCAACTGCAGGCCATCACGAAATCAGGATTTTACGATGCTATGTGCTGGTCCTCATGGGAAATGCAGTCTTCCTTCAGGCAAAACGCTAATGCTTTCGTCCAAACTGGCCGGCAAAATCGACCAAAACTGAAAGTTCTTCGGTGTTGCTTTAACGGTGGTTTTTCATTGATTAAACTAATTTGCAGAAAAGCATTATGCAAGTATATTGGTCTCTAGATTTGCAAAAAAGATAGAAACCCTTAAAACACTTGGCACTGTCATTGCAGAAAAATGTAATTAATTAAAGAAAAAAAGTGTTTCCTTCCATTTCATTTATGTGCCATTTTTTTGTCAGTATGTGAGATGAAATTCGACTACATTTTGTGGTTACCTGCTCATGTGAGATAAAATGACGACCTATGAATAAAATTTGAAAGCATGGTATAACAGGGCTCTTCCTTCAAGGAAAACCATCAAAGGGTTAATTTCTTCCCTTTATTTAGCAGTTTTATAAAAAATGAATTTCACTCAATTTGTTCATTGTGTATAGACCCTTCACATTGAGCAGGCAGATGGATTAGTGTGTACCCAATAATGTAAAGTCATGTTTTACAAGTAAATGGATGCTGTTTTAAAATTGTTGTACCATGCAGAACAATGAGCCATGTGAGATGTGCGCAGGACGTGTTCAATCAATTCTGACAGGGGAATAAGCTGACCCCCTAAGAAGGGAAGGGATGCGCTGTAAAAACATACCCGGGAAAGAGCAAAGATTTGTGCAAGCCAAATATCTCCGGATGATACCTGAACCCATTCATTTGTTCCTCCTGTGGGACACGTTCTAACCAAGCTATCAGATAATGAATTGGCACCTGTGACATGGCTTGGCATTAACCCTGTCTAATTACCACACGGCTCTTTGATGGAGTATCTGGGTAAAAAGCTTCAGGCAGGGAGGCCAGCTGGCGCTGAGCTCCCTTGTTCATCCTGCTGTGAAAGAGGAACCAGTGGGAGCTTTCTGAGCTGTGTGACCTGGGAGCACACAAGGGCTTAACACACCTCAGAGGCACATTCGAAATCGAAGGGGCTGCTCGCACATGGAGGTCTGGCAGGATGGAGGCGCACAGCTGAAGCCTCCATCCTGCCAGGCTGAATGTACGGAGCGTGATGGCTACATATCCAGTACACTGCAAACATGGGAGGGCAAAGAAAACCATATGGAAAAAAATAAGTTAGATGCTTAAAAGCCTAAGTGGGTTGTTTGACATTTTGCTGGAGTCAGCTGCTATGTGTTGGCCTCTGGCCATTTGAAAGGGAAACACACTGGAGCCTGCCACAATCTAACTAATGCTGGATTCAGCTGAGAGGAGGACATACTTACTGATTTATCATACTTACTTCATCTTGCTTTGAGTAATTCAAACATGAAAACGGAACCAAATTACCAGTGTTGTTATAGGAACAATATGGCATTTACTCTCTTTCTTGGCAGAAATTTATGGATGTCTTTCAAGTTTTTTTACTCTATCAAGCCCTATCCAAGCAAAGAGATGCAGAGAGGGCTAAAATCTGTCACATTTCTTTATTTATCATTTTCTTTTAGATAAATTTCACCAGCAGAGAAACATCAACAGCCACTAAAAGTAAGGAACATGAGTAGGTTCATAACCTGCAAACAGAAGAGATGGACGTTAAACGTCACAAATACCAATAAAATCCTGCCATTAACATTTTACTTTTAACAGTAAATCAAAAGGGGTAAATAAGCTGTTGCAAACATTGCATTCCGAAATATTTGAGGAGATTTTATTGTTATTCACATCACGTGTGTACTTGATTTGGAAAAGAATTGTGAGCTCAGGGTCTAGTTGCACCCTCGAGAAAATGCTAATTTGTATCCAAAGACTTAAGAAACCTCTTTCATCAAGCAATCAGTGAATCTGTTGTAATCAATCATAAATCATGAAAACTTTCAATAAAATTGTCTATTTACTACCGTCAGTCTTTCAGCTGTAAGTTTCTCACAGTGTGAGCAGGGAAAAGGATCCTTGATTTTTTTGAAGAGCAGGTTGGTGGACGTTGTGGAATCTGTCAGATTTGCCTGTTTAACTTGAGAATCTAGACATTTGATCAAACAAGTAAATGAAGCAAAAGCAGCTTAACTGAGCCTCTATGGAAGCAGCTGGTGATATTTTCACATTTATAAAAATAATTTGCAGAATAGTGAAGTATCCTCTGTTTTATTTTATTTTTTATTTCCCCAGGAATATTCATGTTCATGAGTCACAATGAGTCATCATCGTCAATCATGTTTCTTCTTTTAATCCGTGGACTATGCTATGCTTGTTAAATTATGCAATCATTATTTGTAAGCATGTGTCACATCAACTGGCATTTTGTTGCATTCTTCAAGTCTGCCGCCACAAATGTAAAATGCTGTCCCCCTAATGAGTTGCTGGTTGCAAATTGCAGACCAAGGTTATGTTTTAGGGATGAGGATTACGTTTACATTAGTTTAAAGGCTGAAACTTTTACAGTAGTATTACTTCATAACTGGGGGAAAAACATATTTTAATCTAACAGTCAAGAAAGCATGTTTAATAGTTGTGTTTCAATAAAACACACAGTGATTCAATCTTCTACAGATTTCTGACATGCTAATGTATTTTCTTATTTCGTATCATGATTTTCATATTATTCTCAAATCATGACTTTCATATTATTATTTTTTTTATATTTAAAATTTGAAAGTCCGTTCGCCTCAGTACTTTAATTTGATTTCTTAATGATGCAACACTGTAGAGACAGCCTTTACTTCCTGCAGAAGTGCAGAAGAGGTTGTATGCTTTAAGCGGATGTTGCAGCAGCTTCACTAGCATCCGTTTAAGGTGTTGGTTTGAAGGTGACACATTTGTGAGCATTCACTCCAGATGCATCTCGGCATTTGATTAGGAGAAGGGATGCACGCCTGTCTGAGAGTCCTCGATGCTGATAGATTAGGCTGAGGTCAGATGACTTAATCTGCCAGCCATGCCTGAGCAGACTGTTGATCAAAAAGGCTCCTATCCTAATTCTAAAGTCCGGAAGGAAGGAATCTGCTTCTCTGGAAAAACATAAAGTCTAAAGCGTGAGCAAAGAAGGAAATGAAGACGATAACAACAAACCCTGACTGGAATCGAAAATGGCCTTTCTGCCTGGTCATCTGTTGCTATTCTGTCCGTGGACTGGAGATCCTGAGCTGGTTATTTGTCACATCACAGATGCCCTCCTGCAGTCAGCTTTAACTCATCTGACAGCATCCAGCTGGCTTTTGAAAAGGGCAAAAATTGAGTGGACGCTAATAATTCCCCAGTAAGGCCTCGTAGGTGAGCAGCTTCACCGGGACTCTTGGCACAGAGGTTTGACCAAGGGGCACGGCGGAAAACAACTCCAGACAAGGGCCCCCAATAATCCAGCTGCATCGAAAACGGCATCACAAAGCCACCATTGGGAAAAGCACGAAGGCAAGCAAGGGTGGCTATTATGTTGTGAACCACAGTTGGCCGTTCTAAATTAACATCTTGACCTTGACAATTGGATAAACTGTGGCTTTGGCTTTCCAAATGGCTTTACCGGCATATGGACTTTTAAGGTTAAGCCAAGCTATTTTGACCTATTGAAATAATAGTCCCTCTTGTTTCTTTTTCCGAGCATGAAACAACAATGGGGAAAAACACAATTTGAGTATCAGCTGAAGTCCCAAAATAGACGCTTTAATTTGCTCCCTGTTTACAGAGGTCACACGCTGACAAGTCAGTTTGACAGAGGCTTTGATGTACTCTCCTGATTACATAATTATGTTACGGCGATGTGCAGTGTGTTCAGCTGGCAGCAGAAATCTGTGCTATCTTCGCTGTTTAACCTTTAAAAAAAAAACAGGGCTAGAGATTGACAGACAAGAGTATCTGAGTCGGTGAAAAGGAGGATAGGAGAGAATATCTCTTGACGGCAGGTACATTTCCCCAAATAAACACTGACATTGTTCCTCCTCTTGACGGGCACACTAATAAACCAGGACATCGATTACTCAAATGAAACAAAAAACCTTTGCTTGCAAAGCGGTGCCTGAAGGTGTTTTTATTAAAGATTTGGAGAACAGTGGTAAAACGCAAGGGAAGTGGGCAGTAGAAAAACCGACAATAGATAAATCGTTACGCACAGACTCCTGTGTCAGTAGATCTCCAAAATCTCAAGACTATTGTGGTTCTAAGGCTAAAGATTCCCTTTCCAACATTTATTTGCTCAAGAGATGGAGCAGCATGTGATTTGCATCCCATTAAAGACGATATTTTTTTAAGGTTGTTTTTGTGTGTTGCAGAAATTCTGCAATTTCCTCACTTTCTTTTCCACTGAAACACTTAATCACTATTTGTGAATTTTAGCATCTTTATCTCTCGAATATATTTTAACTGTGGACATTAACGGCAGTTAGAATCACTGCTAATGGACGAGCATCCAAACAGTCCAGTGTGAATACCCAATGTTTTATATTTTTTTGTGATAATGACCGCGATTTTATTTTTTACACGACTCTGAATGAAGGAGAAACTAAACTTACCATGTTCTTGTTGAATGCAAAAACTTTCTTTTCCCCTTGTTGATGAACCACCAGCATCAGTTCCAGTTAGAATAGTATTTAAATGTGACGATGGCACATAATTGTATTTTTTTAATCTATTTTTTATCAACGTACAATGAAAATTCTTTTGTTGTAAGTATAAGACTTTGAATGGTTTGGTTGCAAAACAGACCGCTACAGAAGATCTTTCCTTCTCACAGCAATCATCATCTACAACAACTCCTCAGTTAAATGAGTTACTCAAACACCACACAACAGTATTTATAGAAAAGAAATTTGATGGTGTTACCGCTGTTCTATGCACTCAAAGATGGCCCAAAGTCTTGCCTTCAAGTAAAAGAAAAGGTGTTGGAGCAAAAGGAAGAGACAAGACTCAAACAGATATTGAGGTGTGTTTACATAAGTTGGAGGGAGTTCAAATGAATCTTCCTAATCTGTGCTGAAGGTTTTAGGGTCTGTTTTGCTGCTTGTACATATGATTCATTGCACAAAGACGACAGAACAAAAACAAATGGCTACTTTAAATAAGCAACTAGAAGGTTGAATTTTCAAGTATTAGCCATTCTATCCGCACGTTCTCCAAATGGAGAACGTGTGGATAGAATGCACTTTTGGAGGGGGTATATAGCATGCGGACATTAAACTTCTGAAAAAACCTTCCCATAGCCTCAATCTTAACCCAATTCAAACTGTCCAAATTAGAAAGCTCAAGATCCCACTGGAACCATGCCTGATTTATATTTTTATATATATATATATATATATATATATATATATATATATATATATATATATATATATATATATATATATATATATATATATATATATATATATATATATATATATATATATATATATATATATATATATATATATATATATATATATATATATATATATATATATATATATATATATATATATATATATAT
>JAVLVB010000580.1:2317003-2327545 GCA_032876305.1 Orestias chungarensis | reverse complement strand
TATATATATAAAAATATATATATATATATATATAAAAATATATATATATATATATATAAAAATATATATATATATATATATAAAAATATATATATATATATATAAAAATATATATATATATACTGTGTTCCAAATTATTATGCAAAAAGTGTTTAGGAGTGATAAGGTAAGAATTTTTTTGTTTGTCAGTTAAACTCATTGATGTTGATGTGTGTCATGGCTCTTTATATCACTGAAAGCAATTGCAGACACCTGTGCTAATTAGTTATGATGGCGGGAGGCAGTTCACATCTAAGCAACAGATCCGGGAGAGTATTCTGTCCTCATGCAAAACAATTGAAGCAGATATCATCCAAAAGCTGATAAATTCAATGGACGAGAGAGTTCAGAAGCTCCTTTCGAACAAGGGGTCCTATGTGCAAATGTAACATCACCTAGAATAACGTTTTGACTTAAACTGTTTGATTTCGGATTGTATTAACCTGCTAATGCTTATAATTTCACAAATGACAATTTTTTTGTTCTTTATAAAAATGAAAAGGTTGAAAACTCTGCTGTGCATAATAATTTGGAACATGCATTTTAGTGTATTTTGAGTGTTTTATTTTTTTTTAAATATACTGTTATCATCGGCAGTTTGTTCAAAAACCTTTTAATTTTACTCTAATAGTTGATGACTGGAAAATTACAATGACTGCAATATGTATAATTAATTTTGGAAATTCTGAGAAAATATTATTTGCATAATAATTTGGAACACAGTGTATATATATATATATATGTGTATATATATATATATATTTTTTTTTTTTTTTTTTTTTTAGCTTTCCTAAATACAAATTATAGCTCCCTGTTTGTTGAGGCAGCATGGATTTTAATTTTAGTACTATCCCTGTTACTTAAACGCTTCCATCTGCCCTATTGCTCATTCCTTCTGCCTTGGAATGGATGTAAGAAGCATTAAAGTGTGCGTTCGCTTGTGCTGAGTGGAAAATGGCTAGTCTGTTTTTGTTCACTTTGGGTTGTCTGAACAAACTACATCCACCCCCTGTTCTCGTCTCATTGAGCATCAGCTTTTCAGCGGAGTCACATGAGCTTTAGCACATGTAGTTCTAATCTGGGTGACATCTCGCTCTATGACTGCTTTCAAAGCTGTCACAAGAGGCAAAGAGTTTTGGGATAGACCCACTCTAACACAATTTCTTGGTTAGCTGCTCTGAATTCATGTCACTACACTTCGTCACTGCTTTATCTCTTGTTACCCACACTTTTATTTTTCTTTCTTTCTCATCCTTCACGTCTTCGGATCTCTCCCCGTACACTGGAAAAATTCCAGAGCCATTAGCCTGATGTCAGTCTGAGAGAGGGGGAGGATCTATCCTGTTAGCTGATGCAAAATGAACAACACCACTTGGCCGTTCAATTCGCAATACAGGAGGACCTTCGGGGGTGGAAGGTAATGCAGCAAACGCAGGCAATAAAGGAGCGTCTGCGTGCACGCAGATGGACACCACACAACACCACCTGACACTGACACAGCACTGATGCACTGGTGCAGCACTGGCCTGATTCAAAGCTAATGAATATTTACCAGCTGGTCATACCATGTCTGAATCTGCAATGGCTCACAGGAGAGGTGTTAAACCTCTGCTGGCGCAGGGTTGTAAATCAAACTTTAACGCCAGCAGCTGTCTGGGTGAAGAGTTTACTCTCCATGCTTGTGCAGGCTAACATACAGCCATCCACATGGATAACATTAACGCACGTGTAATCAATGAGGTACCGGATACTGGGGATAATTCATCTTTTATCCCCTCTTGACTCTGGTATGTGATCACAATGAAAATTAAACACAAGTGCCTTTGGTTCGTAAATATTTGGGAGATGTATTAAAAGATTTTGTTTAGATAAATTTGAAGTACTTCTTTACCAGCTTACACAGTCACCTCCTCAGCTCCTTCAGCACTGATGTGTTCTCTCGGGAGCTTCGGCGCTGTCAGGCTACAACGCTACTGTAACGATACAAAACTGACATTTCGTTTTTTTTTTTCCTACTGCAAACACGCAGCACTATGAGACTTTAAATTTCCTTCAACGATGGAAGCACATTTCTATAGTATTAAATATTTATCGCAATAGTGGTGATGGCTACATTTTTAGGAGAACGGAATACACATAGTCTTAGTAAGTATTATCATCTTATTAAAAAGAGTCGAGCAAAAATGTAGCAGTAACAACAACAAAACACAGTGAACAAAGGGGAATTCACTAGTCTTTGCTTATTTGCATTATGAAATGTTAATGTTATTTTAATTGCTTCATCTTTATTTTAAAATGTTTTTTTGTCCTTCACATCATGACTTACTTCCTACTCACAGTCAAACCGCACTGGTATGTCGTCTCAAATCATGAGGCACAGAGGGATGTATTTAAGCTGTTTAATTCTGGATAATTATGGCTCAGAGTTAATGGACACCGAAATTTGAGATTATTAGACAATCTAATTAAGACCAAATAAATAAATAAAAAGACCAAAACGATTTTGCAACATAAACTGAAAACTTTGTGTACTACAGTATGTAAACTCATCAGTTGCCAGGGCTCCTTTTGCATCTGCTACTTCTTCAATGCAGTGGAGGTCATTAGCCTGTTACTCTGCTGATATGTTTAGGAAGCCAGAGATTCTTTGATAGCCGTCTCCAGCTTGTTTGCATTATCTGGTCTGGTTTCTTTCATCTGTCTTTTGACCAAACTCCGGAGATTTTCTATGGAGTTTAGGTTTGGTGATTTGTTTCTGTACAATTAGGCGAATTGAAAAAGTATTGTATATGTAATTGGTTGCGTTTGGCAGACAGGACTTTCAAACTAGGCTACAAAGGACACTGGTCTTCAGACCGAGACTATGTCAAAGACCGACACCAAGAAAAAGATCAAGACTGAATTTTAAACCAAGACAAATACAGGCCTCTATTACCTGAGCACTACAACTAAGCAACAGCCACACAGATTTTCAATTATGCCAGATAAGACTTTTTTAGTGTGCCGTTGTCTTATCTGCAGCCTAACAAAAGTAAATAAATAAACTGATTCTTGATTCTTGTTGTGACTCTTTCACAAAATTCCACAAAGCTCTGATTATGTTTCTTTTGAATAATTTTTCTACAGCACTTTGTCTTTTTTACTGAGATAAAACTGCCTCTTTTATAAAATTCATGTTTACAGAAGAACTGCATATTAATTTCATTCTAAGCAAAAAGCTGTAATCAACATGAACACAAATTAACAAAAATTATATTGCATCCTTTGTAATGTACTATAATTTCTCTTTTGAAACTAAATGACTGAAATTAATGCTTTGATGATGAGCCTTAATTACAAAGATTAACTGATATTGTTTTGTGATTGAACTGCAAGTCCAGGATTTGTTCTTGCCATTTCACTGAACACAAACCTCACAGGTTCACAGCTGAAAAAGGAAGTCGGTGCCGAAACATCTGTCTATAGAATAAGGCTCTGAATGCTAATGAGAGAAATTGCTGACAATCCACGTTACAATTCAGCAGCAAATTGTATTCCCTGTTAGCCCACCTTGCCATTTTCCTTTAATCAATACACCAGCAGGGATGGAGCCACTGTCTGACTTCAGCATAAATGTGTCATCCATTGTGAACAGCATCACAGTGAGGTGACTGTACCCTTGTCCTGCCATGTCAGCGTCAGCAGCCTCTTCACATCCATCCCGGCCACACGTGGTCCTTGTTCATTTGGGATTCAAAGCTTTGTCAATAACATCTCTAGCAGTGTGACTGCATTCAGTCTAATCACAACAGGCCTCTCAGTCAAGTGAAGTTAATGTGGGGTTAGATCTGGTCATGCAAACCTAAATTAAGTCAGACTGACGTGGTGTGACCTGAATGCCACATGTTTTGGAACACATGTAGTTTTACATGGATGATTATTCATTGAGCTTTGGCAACTCTCATACAGCTCTCAATTGCGCCTTAGGAAAGCGTTTACCTCAGCATGCATCATTAAATGTTCTGTTGCTGTCAACCTGTCGGTACCACATGTCAAAGTTTCTGTCACCGTCCATCCAGCCTTCATCATCATCATCATCAGTGCTTTTTAACAGCGCCTGAAAATCGGCCATCAAATATGTCTCTTAAAATCTCAGGCACTTCAATAAAATGCACAACAAACCAAACTTGCTCTGGTTTTTCTTTTTTTTTTCATTCCCAATTCCATTTAGCACTGAATTGACATGGTTTCTGTCCACATTCCCTGATTTGATGTTTTTTTTATGGGTACGGTAGAATGAGTTTATGAATTGTAGCAAATAATCAGTTTACTTCCAAGTCATTTCTCTTC
Source organism: Orestias chungarensis (assembly GCA_032876305.1). Classification (NCBI taxonomy): domain Eukaryota; kingdom Metazoa; phylum Chordata; class Actinopteri; order Cyprinodontiformes; family Cyprinodontidae; genus Orestias; species Orestias chungarensis. Next base: position 2,323,177 of record JAVLVB010000580.1, on the reverse strand, counting down.
TCTTTATTTTTTATTTTTTTTTGTCTCACTAAATAAGACCTCAAACTATATTTATATAAAAAAAAGAAATTACTTTTAGGGAAACACACAAAAAGAGAAACTAAGTGTCCTTTTTTTAAGTACCATGTTTATCTAAAATTTAAGAAATATAAAGTGCCAATACTTTTTTTAAATTAAATTTGTTAAATTTGTTTGTTTAGAAATTAAGAAACCCCTCCTAAACAAGAAATCATTCATGCTAACATGTAAAGAGGCAATTAAAGCACTGCTACTCATTGTAACCGGAAGTGAGGAAAAACTGTCCCTCAGAGAAAGAACATCTTGGCCATAAATGCAGGTTTAGTATGTGTTTTTTTATGCTGTCAGTGTTGAGGCTTTTAACTAATTAGGTCTAGTCCTAAAACATGTTTTGATTGAAAATTTTCTATTATATAATAAAAAATTTTTACTTAAAAAACAAAGATGAACAGATGAGATAAAATAAGACCGAGCTAAAAAAGTTTATTGTGACCTGTACAATTACTAAACTTAAACCGGTGTGCTCACTCTTACATTAATATCTTGTATTTTTTATAAAATTATTTTTTACTTGGATTAAGGCCAAGATATAGACAGGGTAAATACAAAGTTTTAATAATCTTCTGGCAAAGTCATTCTTTTGTTAATTTGGATGTTCTTGTTTATATTTCGGCTTTCAGCAAAATTTCAAAGGCACCATCAAGAACTTGTTGAAATGGATTCAATCTTTATCAGCCTTTAACACATTTTCACATGGTTATAAGAGACTTCAAATGTGTTTTTGCACATTTTAAAGTATTTTCATACCAAGAAAATGCTCTATTTTGTCAGACTGGGTTGTTTTCTCACAGCTACACATCCAACATTTTGCCAAAACCTCCAGTTGCTCCTTGGATTTTGCTGTAAGCACCTTGGCCAACTCCCAGACTAGATTTTTTTTTGTCGTTTCTTTTTTTTTTGTCTGTTTTCTCTGCTTGATTATTTTTTTCCACTTTTCAGTTTTCTCAATTGAGTGGAAATTGTTTTTTACTTTTGTCTGACTTTTTGACAACAAGATCCTTAGTGAGCATATTTTCAAGCTCTCTGATGACTATATCTTTTGCTGTAGGATGCAATGAAGAAAATGTCAGGAAAAGCTACTACACCTAGATTGACTTGGGAATAATCAGAGGCAGTTGAGAAATCCTTAGCATAAAATTTAGATATGTTAATTTTCAACAGACATTTCCCCATTCATGAAGGGGTGTGTTCTGCCATTTCACCACATTATTATAAGTTTCTATTCATCTATTTATTTTTTGGTGCTTTTAATGTAATTTGTACAGTTTAACGGTATCACATAAACAAATATTTTATTTTTAGTTCACCAAAGGAATTGGCATTAGTACAATTTAGATTCATTTTAGCAATCTGATCCTATCAAGGAATTTAAGCCGAAGCAACAAAGAAAGACTTTCTTACACGTGAAGATCCACCATAATCAGCATCAGACAGAAAAAGGGAATCAACTGAATGAACAATATAATCAAGAAAATCAGTAAAAACAAATCTAAGTGAAATACATTAAAAAATAAATACATTTTGATTATTGTGACTGGATTCGTGAGAATGACAATAGTGTAAAGAAGTGGAAGGACCAGAATTATCTAACTTCTAGTACAAATGTTACAATCCAGGGGCGCAGATAGGTTTTTGCAACACACACACACACACACACACACACACACACACACACACACACACACACACACACACACACACACACACACACACACACACACACACACACACACACACACACACACACACACACACACACACACACACACACACACACACTATGTTTTCGGAGGAATAGACTCTGATGCCCTCAGGGCAGCACTATTACTAATCCATGATATAAACCTTCAAGCCTTCATCCTTGCAACTGTTACCTTAAGCCTACTGAGCAGGTATAGAGCACACCTGTGATGTCTGGGGCTCTCATGTGCTATTCACCACTAACATGCCAAGATGATATGGGGTGTGTGTGTGTGTGTGTGTGTGTGTGTGTGTGTGTGTGTGTGTGTGTGTGTGTGTGTGTGTGTGTGTGTGTGTGTGTGTGTGTGTGTGTGCTGTCTGTTTTGTCTACCCTTTGTATGTATCTATACATTTCTTCTAGATCTCAGACTTGTACTGTCAAACTTAATCGGCCATCATTAGAATAAACAAAACTTATTGATTCTGATACTGCTTCCAATCACTCACCAAGCATGCCATATGCCGTATGAAAGAACTGTTTTATTTAAACATTAACTGACTTCAAGCCCACTGATTCTTTAAGAAAACCAAAAGCAGGGTGTATAAAAAATCACAAAAGGTCATTAGAACTCAGTGTGTGCTCTACAAACACAAACAACATAGCCTACATACATCAATAAAATTGTAACTAAGTACTCTACATGAGTTTTTAATAAATGGCCTCAAATGCAGAATTAAGTGAAGTGAAGGATGCCAAAAACCTCTCTCCTTCGATCCTTGCCCTGAATATATTGTTGGTCAATGTCTTTCCTGTTCACATCGTCCAGCCACTCTTGCAAACTGGACTCTAAAAAATAATTTACTGTGTCTGTAAGGCGAGATAACAAGCTAACAGACTCAGTCATTCTTTGGAGTCAATTCAACTGAGGTTTCTATGACAACAAAATTATGCTAAACGCTAACACTGATTCACCTTAAATTGAACACATTGTGCATCTCTAAATGATTGTATATTACCATGTCCAGTTCAGCTAATATAAGTCATGACATCTGACTGCGTGTTAGCAACTAAACTTGCAGTTCACAGTTTAAAATACTTACGTTTGCAGTTTCGCTAGCATTTGCATGCTAAGCGCCACTACGGTGATATTTGCCTGACTGGACAGTTCGTTTTTCTCAGAATTCAAACTGTAACGACATACAACATCAGGCTTGGCATAATCCTGAAGGTTGCAATGGCAGATTTAGTGGATAATAAATAAAAATTAAAGGTTGATTCCCCACTCCCTTGTGAAATTGGCACCTCTCTTCCTCTGTTATACGATTTTACTTCCATGGCGATCTTACTTTGAACACACTACCAAAGAAATTGCAAGGTTATATGAAAACTTAAGGCACAGTTTACTTACAGTTGTTGCTCTTTGAAAAAAAGAGCCAATAGTTTTGGCCCTTTTAGGTTTGGCTGGCCTCATTATGCTGCCGTGTTGGTAGGTTATGGGGCGCTTGGAGCTGTCCATTTGATGTCTGTCTTTAAAATCGTCCTGGGTAACCATGACAACGATGACGACGCAGCCTGCCCAGCTCAACAACTGAGTTGTTGCAAGTCATGCACTAACATGCATTAAATTTAAATTGTTAATTCATATTTGGATTTTCCCATAAAGTTTGCCTTAACAAAAGAAAGGAAGCAGACTTCTTTTTTTTTTCTTTTTTTTTTTAATAAAAGTGAGGGGGACGGAATCGAAGGGCATTCAAATCTGAGTGTGTCAAAACTCCCCTGACACACCCTCCATCTGCGCCCCAGCCTCAATCCCAAATAATATATATTTCATAATATTTACAGATTATTGGAGACAGTTTGATGGAGGAAAAGGTTTGCACCTTTAACCCTCTAGGACATTTGGAGACAGAGTTTCTTATTCCTAATTACACACAGTCTTCAGATTCTGTTTTATCAAGGACAAACTTCATATTCAAGGTGTTCTCATCATTTGAAAACCAGTCTTTGAATAATAGCAAATAATTGAACGCATATTTGGCATGGTATGCTGTTTGTTTCCAAGAGCACATTAAAAATTAATAGCAGCTCAGTCTACTTTATGGGACACAAATATCCTATGAAATTTTCATTCTGGCCACATATTGGCTGTGGATGATTGGGTTCATTTTACTGAGTCCTACTTGAAGTGTTCAGGTATGGATTTTTGTCAGTTTTTGATACATGATTTACTTAGTTCATAGGCCATTGTGTTGCATGTAAATTGCATGTATATTCCATTATAAATCTCATTGTCTGTGCTTATGTACAGCTTATATTTAATTCAATTCCTGTTTTACCTGAGGCTTTATGTAAACCCACCTCCAGGTGATTTTAAAAGATTAAAATCACACTGTGGTATTCATCTAAATGCAGCTGAACTGATCACTTGGCCGTGTCGCAGATGCAAGATTAATCAATAAATCCAATTAACGTGCCGGCAGGCTGCACTGCTTTATTTATTTATGTAGGAACACTTGTTAAGATCAAAATCTCTTTTGCAAGTAAATCCTGAGCTTGAAGATAATGAGCGAGAAGATAGTTTGAGGTCAGATTTCTTAATTTTTCCTCGCATGATGAAAATGTGCCCTGTTGATAAACCCTTCACTATAGCGCAAAAATTGGTTTTGATAAAATATGTTGGTCTGTTATGCTGAGCTCATGGATCTTTTATAAGACAGAGGGTTTTACAAATTGTATACTAGGCAAATTGGAGCATAAAAAGTATCAAAAGCCACAGAGATGAAGAAACAAACACATTTCTGTACCAAGTACACACCCAGACGGTAAACAAGGATTGACCAAATTTGGAGATTTAAAAAAAACTAAAATTTTTGTGAATCCATTTACAATACAGGATTTCTAAACAATTACAATTTGCTTATTTACAATTATACAAATACACATTTTGTTACATAAATAGAAAGTTCAGAGTTTTGTTTAGATATGATTTTTTTGTGGTAGATAAACAAAGTAGGAAACTAATCCATGAGTCACATTTTTGCAATATAACATTTAAATAGTGTAGCATGTATTTGTATTTAGCCCTCCTGGGTCAATACTTTCAAAACCCTGTTATTAGGTATCAGCAGCTTTACGTGATATTCATTTGATTATTCTTCGTTGTAACATAGCTTTATGTCCAAAGTACTTCAGACTTTATTCACATCTGGACATTAACTGGGTCATTTTTACATAGTGGACATTTAAAGTGCTCCACTGCAGCTGCATGTTCAGGGTTGTTGTGCTGAAGGTGAACCTCTTCCGGATTCGCAAGCCTTTTGCATCCTCCTCTTCCAGTGTTATCCAGTACGTAGCTCCATTCATCCTCCTATGTCATGTTTTGTTTTTAGTTCCAGACCCACATGCAGAAAACTCAAAGGAGACAGTCAGGTTATGTATTTTATTACAAGAAAACGGTAGGGCTATCCAGGAGGCTGTACAGGCAGAAACAGCACATGGGGGAACCAGGAACTCAGAGGGAAACACAGATGGTTAGATGGGGTAAATATAAGCAGATAACCAGCAGAAGGACAATAGCTTACTCTTGTAGGTCAAGGGGAATCTAGGGTTGTCAAGGCAGATGCTGTCTTCATGCAGATGGAATCCAGGAGACTGACCAGAAGCCTGACTGAGGGCGGACCATGTGCGCATAGTGATGCTGAAGAAGAGCGGTTCCAGCCTGGAGAATCCTGTCCAAAATGGTTATGGGTTATGGCAAAGTTGGTTTCTTGACTGGTCGCACTAGGAGGAGAACACAAAGTGTAACTCAGGAGCTCGAGGTAAAAGATTTTTACAAGGAACATTGAAGAAAAGGTTTGCCATTTTACCACTAATCTGGATAACAATCAGACAAAGATGGACCGGTACCACATTCCTCTTATACTGCTGGTGATGACATGGAACACAGGTGCGTGATCACGCACACCTGTGGATGATAAGCGCTCAGGCATGGCAGGAGAAGATGAAAACAGCATCCTAGACCCAGCGCCCCATTTCCCCTGACACTATTGGCTTATTTTCTCTGTTACTGTGGGAAAAAAAAGCACCTCAAAACATGAGGATGCCATCACCACATTTTACAAAAGTGATGCTGTGCTCTGTGTAACTGAAAGGGTATGTAGACGAAATTCTGTTTTTGGGCTCGTATGACAAGAATGACTTATTCCAAATGTTTGTAATTTCCCCTACATCCCTCTCTCTCTCTATCTGTCTATCTATCTATCTATCTATCTATCTATCTATCTATCTATCTATCTATCTATCTATCTATCTATCTATCTATCTATCTATCTATCTATCTATCTATCTATCTATCTATCTATCTATCTATCTATCTATCTATCTATCTATCTATCTATCTATCTATCTATCTATCT